>VDFB02129648.1:0-10418 GCA_007258455.2 Sequoia sempervirens | reverse complement strand
GGAACTGAACATGCAACTCAAGAATCTCCATAGCTTGCATGATTAATAATCTTAAAAGAGACTCAAGTCTCACTCCTCATGGCATGCATAATGTATTACCTTCAACTTTAATTCACTTGCCCTTTAAAATAGTTTAATTCAATAACTATTAAATTTTTTTAATGAAATTGCTTTAATAGTGTTGAATAAACATTATAAATAATGAAAGGGGCTTATAATCATTTCGAAATAAAAAAGAATAAACTTGAAATTGATTTTTCAAGTCTATCTAATAGTACATGGCCTTCAATGATTATTAGGTCTATTGACTTCAAGTCAATACCATGGGCGAAATGATTTTCTTGTTTTTGGTAAACATAATAAAAAATGACTATCAAGTTGAATTAGGGATCTCAACCAAAGCCACCAAAACTTAAAATTCATTATCACTTTGCACTTTGACTTTCAGAAGAAAACTCTGCTGAGAAAGAGTGCCGCCATGTGAGCTAGGTTTTAGCTTGAAGCTTGATGATTTCTTCAGATTTTCACCTTAAGCTTGGTCGATCCCCTCTCTGTGACAATGGTAAGCTGATTTCTATCATTATTATGGCTTTTCACTGTGTTTTGAAAGGAAAAAATGGCCATAAGGCCGTGACTGGTATAAACATTTTCTCTAATTTTTTGGCTTCTATTCTTGTTGTGTTTTGTTGGCCACCTTTGGAGTGAGCTCGACCCATGTACTTGGTAGCTCTGTGAGCTTGGCTGCCTTTGGAATCTCTAATGTTTTATCCTCTGTTGAAATCTATTCATACTGCTTGAGTCGCCATTGGTGAAGTCTCTTTTATTCTTTGATGTTTCTAAGAAAAAATGGTGATATCAAAGCTCAACTCTTGTAACTTTTCTTTGACTTATTTTGTAATGAACAACACGGGTTTTGAAACCCTATATCACCATATAGCTCAGTTTTTGTTCCTTATACTGTGTGCAGGCAAGTAAGGCTCGACCCCTGTCATTTTATTCTCCTGTAGGTTAATGATACTCGGCCTATGAGTTATTTGGGCCGCCATGAGAGCACCTTTGAAGACAAAAACAAACATTTTCAAGGGTTTTGAAACCCTTTTCTCCTTGTGAGTTTGGTTATGCTCCTCTCCATTTTGTGTATGCAACTAGAGAGCTCGGCCTTTGGCTGTAAAAATTGATGGTTTCCTTTCTTTCATTCCTTCAAAATATATGTCTATTCCATTTCAACAGGTACAAGAGTATTGAATATTTGTTTTCTCCAATGATGGCCATGGCTGTATCTTGAAATTTGTATAAAAGAAAAATGAAGAAAATCCTTGATTATGATTTCTTAGCGAGGGTTTTTGCATAAAATATTTTTTTATACTTTCAACAACAAACTATAGCCTTATTCCTTCTCATCATCTCTGACTCACTGATATTACGTAGAAACATCCAACTGATAGAGCCACTACTTAATTTGATTTCTACATATAATCTTCTGATGGTTTTGTGACTTTAATCCATGATAATTCAAATAAAACACCACCTTCTTTTGGTTGATGGAAAAAATTTCATATGCATAATTTGCAGGCTAACATTCTATGTGAATACTTGTCATTCCACCCTTATAGCTATTTATTGTGTGCAAACATCATTTATTTGTTGTGGCTCTTCCTATAGGTGAACACTTTTATATGCTTGCTGGATTATCTGTAAGTGATCATTTTGATTTGGTCTTCACTCTTACCCTTTGATTTCCTGATGCATCTCTTGTAGATGAACTGTTTTCATTGAATGCACACCTGTTTCTCTTGAGTCTCTTATAGACCATGAATGTATTTTTTTAAAAGTTATCATAAATAGATTAAAGGCCTTTGATATTTTATTTTACCCTTCAATGTAAAGGGCTCCATACTTTATTGAAATGCAATGTGAAAATAAAGTAGAGCTGAAGTTGAGACAAAATGAATGCAGTTGCTGCTCATTCAACATGTTTTTGATTGCTTCTCTGAATGATGAGCAATAGGATGCATGCTCAAACTGTTTTCACAAATGTTGAGATAAGGCTCTATTTTCTTCATTCATGAGGATGATGATATCTTATTCCATACTGTTGTCCAATGTTATTGTATATGAGTCGGGCTCAACCCTTGCGGGAGCCACATTTTTTACCACTCATAACAATATATGTTGATTGAAATGATCTGATTATACATGTTCCTACACATTTAAAGAAACAAGTTAGCAAAAATAATTGAAGCTGAAAGCTCCCATTGAACTTCGTGCTCCTTTAATATCAGCCTTTTATGACTTAATCATCTGGTGAATGCCTAATTGGATATATATTACATTCCTGTTGGTAGTGTAGGCATGAAGTAGGATGTGATTTATCATTGCTCTAACACCATCCTTTTACAATCTTGCAGATGCATGGAGCTTGGAATCGAAACAACCTCGAGGCATTGGAGACACAACAATCTTCAAGACATCGAGTAAAAACGATTCATCATTACAGGAAATGATGAATCATTCCCCTCCATGTTTATATTATCTTCAGTAGTGTAGCATACATCCTACTTTGTACTCATTATTTGATTAAGAAAATCAAATTAATTTACTCCCAGGGCTTGTGTGGGACTTTGGTTTTTATAATATGAATAAAACATCATTACTATGCAATTTTAATGATTTCTTTTGTTACAAACTTTTGCATAATTACACTGGAAATTCACAAGTAATCAGATTTTGGATTAGAATGAATACTTTATCCAAAAATTTGTACCTTTTAATGAAGAATGCTAATCAGCTCTACCTATTTTGAGTTGTGGCTAAAAATAGGTAACATTGACCTAGATTCAAGTTAAGAGTTATTCTAGAATACCTATATGTCGTGAAAGACCAGTAAATGTCTTATTTAATTAATGGTTTGAATTTTGTGTTTTTGTAAATGAAATGTTAGGAATTTAAATAATTTCTTATGTTGGTTAACGAAATAATTATATGTTTAATGAAAGAGGGAAAATAAAATTATAATAGAAATGAAGTTAAGTTTGTTGAATGCACAAGACAACTAAGAGGCGAGGTGAATCAGTTGTACCTTAAAGATTCACAAACTATCACAAGCATTTAGATCCACATACATTCAATTAGCCCTTAATCTATTATGATGATTTAGCATGAAAATCAAATAACATAAACTTAATCAAATCAACACCATACACAAGAGAAAACCGTATTTACGTGGAAAACCCAAGATGGGAAAAACCACGGTGAGGATTATCTCACAATATAAAGTAATATCAACACTGAATACAATAGGGCTCAATGTCGAAGGGCTCACTACCCAAGAAAGAAAGGCTCACTTCCAAAATAGAGAAGAAGATAGAGAAGAATGTTACATAGAGAAATCCATCTCAATGTAATAGAGAAATCCACGACAATGACATCAACACCTTCACAACTTGACTAAATAATTGTAGACACCTTTTTCTCACTACATCTAGCAATCTAACACATGAAAGCTCACTCTACACTTCTCAAATTTGCACTCTAACACTCTACAATTTGTATCATTTGCATCTCTCTTGTCTATCTCATCATCTTTCAACAACTCAACTCTTATTTATATCATCTTCAACCTTGAAACAATTCTCCAAGGTCGTTTATGTACTTCAACCATGCAAATTCAAATTAGGTCGGCACCAAAAAACTTATGTGGCAGATAGAAGTGAATGCGGACCACACCACTCCTTATCTAGGACCCAATATATATCACCATGCTACAACATGCTTCTACAAACAATAAACATCCACCACAACTAGTGTAATCACTAGGGTTGGTTGTTACCCATGTAAACACCATTAAACTTTAAAGTTCATGCTTCCTTTGATCCAACAACAACTCATAGATAACACATGTCACCTAAACACAATATAAAATATTCCACAAACACCCTAAAATCCTTCGCAACAACTTTCACCTGAGAAATGTACACACTCAAACAACTCTTCCATACACTACAACTTAAGAAACTGACTTTCAAAGCACCAAACCTTAAACAACCTTTATTGAAGAAAGATACCAACACTTTCAACACCCCTTTGGATCCACAAGACCTTAAACCAAATTGCAGAGAAATGTAGAGCAAAAAAATTTCTCCTAGACACCTCTACAATAGATTGTTCACCCACCCGTGAACACTTCTTCTACACAAAAATTGAGCACACCAAATTTTGAATACAACACCTCTGAACACCTCTGATCAACATATCCAAAACACATAGGTAGATCTTCAACCTAGAAAAAATGTAGAGCAACACCAGAACACTTCTCTGCAGCCCATAACAACACTGCAACACACTATTTCCTCTTTTTATCAAATTTTCTCAAAAGAACTTGAAAACCAAGCATCATAGACCAATCCCCATCACCTTTAGTACTTCCTCTTCACCACCAAGCCAATTGCAACATATGTATCCATAGACAAAATCTTATCAAAGAAATACTAGAGGTTGACATCAGTAGCTTACTAATAACAACATAATGCAACTAATCAAAGCATGGATAACACCAACTAACTCTTGCAACAATATCCCCCAATAATGGTCTTCTTCCTCCTCATACATTTGACACCGATGATAAAACAATATTTTTGACATTAATGAAAACACCAATCTTCTAATACTTGCAATAATCTCCCCCTTTGTCATTGATGGCAACATGATGTGAAAAAACATCAGACACAATAGCTCTACTCCATACCTATTTCCTTATCTTTTATCGCCCTTGCACAACTAACTAATTACACTCTCTCCCCCTTTGATAACTTATCTTTTTCACATGTCTCATTCTCCTCCTTTGAAATCAATGGAAAAGGATAAAGTATTTGCATCATTTATTCTCCCTTTGACATTAATCATATTGTTCACCACTACTCTGCAACTACCTTTCCTTTACTGCTCTGCATACTCCCCCTTAAGAGCACACACCATATTGCACCAATAAGTAACAATTTCACAATGACAACACTTACTCCCCCTAACTACAACAACCAACAATGTCACTACCTACTCCCCCTCAGAGGTAGCCTCCAACATCAATCCAAACAAAAGAATGGATCTTGAAATCCACTAGATTGATGCATCTCCTTCTGCATCTAGTTCAAAGAAGGAGGGGCAATAACCCTCAAATTCTCTCAAAGATACTCAAAAGTATCCTTATGAAGAGCCTTAGTGAATATATCAACAACCCGATCCTTTGTAGGCACATATTCAAGCTTAACTTCATTCTCTACAACCTTCTCTGTCAAAAAGTGATACTAGATTGAGATATGTTTTTTCCTTGAATGCATTATCGAAGTCTTTGAACTATTGATAGCACTTGTATTATCACAAAAGATAGAAATTGGCTCATCATATACTACTCTGATATCCTTCAATATTTTCCTCATCCACAACACTTGTGTACAACAAGATGCAACTGCAATGTATTCTACCTCTGCAATAGATAAAGACATTGAATCTTGTTTCTTGCTTAGCCATGACACCAATCTACATCCAAGAAAGAATGCACCACCACTTGTACTTTTCCTATCATCCACACAACCAACCCAATTTGCATCTACATAAGAACTCAGAGTAAAATTAGTATTTTTTGTATACCACAAGCCATGATCCAGAGTGCCCTTCAAGTATCTAAATATCCTCAAGTCACTATTGTAACATGTGACTCTCTAGGATCTTCTTGAAATCTAGCCACAAGACAACTGCATGCATGATATTCGGCCTAATAGAAATTAGATATAGTAGTCCACCTGTTGGAACTATAAAATTTTGAAAATTTTATAGTGACCTACACTCATAAATTCTCCAAAGAAAGCTATATCTTGAGTGTAAAATTGATATAATATCCTCTGCATAACATAATTACCAATGATCACATTAGTTTTGACCATTTGATATCTCAAAATACCTCTAAGCAAGAATATTTGAATAAATAATTTATATCGGCATGAGTAGGTGTAGGTCTCTTTGATCCATAAGCTATTACATTCCAATACAGGTGTTTTGGGCATATCGGCAAGAGGTCAAGACTGTCACACTGATTAGATTTCATAGGAGGATACACATCAGGAAGATACAGCTCGCGGTTTCATCAATGAAGAAATTCATCGGCAAGACAGACACTATCGGAGTGAGATCTATAAGTCAGCCCGAGCATATATGTCTCACCGATGAATACCATCGGCGAGACACCCATCCTGTCTCATCGACAAAGCACGAGGAAATGTATCGGCAAGACAAATGTTATCAGAGTAAGTTTGGAATGTCTTCCCGATTCTCTATGTCATTCCGATGGAAGTTACATCAGTGAGATTCTTGCCGACTTACTCAAAATGAAAGAAGTGAACATCAGGGAAACTTTTGAATGTCTCAACGACACTTGTTCTCTTGCCGATAAAGATACAAATAGATCAAAAGGTTCATCGGGGTGATTCTTGGTGATATCTATGACACTTGGTGAAGATGATAAGAATCTGAAGGGTTAATTATTTGATATCGGTGGGATTGATATGTTGTCTCCCCGACTTACAGTTTGTTCAGTGAATGTTGGCCTGACTCAAATAAAAGGATCACCCAGAGTTTCAAATTGTCTTTCCGATACAAAAATTTGATGTGACAGTGGGAATTTCATAAAATTTGCTACACTCATGCTCAGAGTTGAATCATTAATGGCGACATGAACACACAATGCATTGATAACTCCCTAAATTGAAGAAAAATAATTAGATTTTGTAGAATTGGCAGCGAGAGAAACTGGAGAGCGAATGAAGGTCCAAAGAATTTTGCAGCCGAAGATCTTCAAATTAATCTCGTGAGTTCCTTGCAATTTCATTTTCCAATTCTGTAATTTTAAAGGAAGTAAAATGGAAAGTACAAGCTCAGGTAAATTAAAGGGTAGGAGATAGGGTGAAATTAGTCGCCCAAAAGGAAAAAGAGAAAAAATTGAAATTGAGAATGAGCCAGAGGTAGCTGAGAGGAAACTAAATTAAGATCTTATTGATGAGCTACCCAGATCAGGACCTAAAGCCAGGTGCTCTACGCAGCTTAGGGCAGAGGTAGAGAAATTGGAAGATAAGTGTAAGCACATAGGTGATATATGGACCTCAATAAGGGGATATGAGTTCATTTTTCATTACCATTGGAGGAATCGGTTTGAGCCAGTGTGTAATCCTTGGAATTTCAACCTAGGAAAGCTAGTCTGCCCAAATGTGTTTGTGGATGTAGAATTGGTGAAACTATTAGCTTCCCACTATAACCCAAATCTCAAGGCCATCTGTGACCCATCAGGAAATCCATTCATACATATATAGGAGGCTGCAATATGTGAAGTTTTTAACTTGGAAGGGGCATGTAGTGAAAAAATTGTGTATGAAGAATTAGAGAAAGAGTTCTGGAGGATGGACACCATATATAAGGGTTGGAGGCTACCATTACATAGACTTAAGAAGGATGGAAATTCGGTTCCATTAGAAGATAATGATGGACCTCCATTTCATATTGACCTGTTTGAGCCCTACATGAAATATACATATTTCTCAACATGCCAAGTGTTGGGGATGGAGGCCCCTGAATACATGTCAATTGTGTCCATGGTGATCACAACAGATGTCCAGTGTCATAACTCTAGACCCTTTGATTATGCCTCACATATCTTCAAAGGGCTTGATTCAGGATTGATGGCAATAAAAAATGGATCTCCTATTTTACATTTCTAGCATTATTTAGTCTTGATGCACATGATTCTGTATTATGGACAAGAATTGGGGATGTGGCCTAAAAAGTTAAGGGTTTCACAATTGGATAGGGAAGGTAAAATATTACCAATTCAACTATGGACTGCTATCTGGGATAGCAGGTTTTCCATCTCTTGTTTTATACATTTTGAGGAGTATTTTGTGAAACCATTGTACAAATTCTACAATCATCCTTGTGAATATTCATTATCTGATGAAATAAAAAGGTTTCTCAAACCTAAAGACTTCAATGGGCCTATCAACCACAATTGGGGAGATTGGTATTGTTTAGAAGATGCAACACTGGTTAGAGTATATGGTTTTGAAGATACACATTTTATCCTGCCTAAAATGGTGCCTGACAGAATTGCTTACTTGGAGATTGTTAGGTAGAGGGATTATTCAAGTGTCATGAATTTAGGTTCTTTTAGAAAACAAGCATTCATGCCCAGCACACTATGCTTTGGTGATTTCACCGTGTATCAAAAGATGGATATGATATGATCCTGGAAAAATTGTTACAATATAATATGAAGAGAGGTCCACCATGAAAGGGTTTTGATCCAGAAGGGTGCATTCATTCTGCTAGACAAAAAATGAATTTAGGCAGGTATGATCATATACCCTATCAATATGATGATTTAATCAGAAATATGGAGGAAGAAGCAGAAAGTGAAGTTGATGAATACAACAGGGGACTGCAAGATGCATAATTGTTATCTTCTAGAGAAGATACATATGGTGATGATAGGCCTCAAAGCCAAACTGACAAAATTTCCAGATTGAGAACTCAGGAATACAAGTGTCCTCCTAGAGAATCAGATGCTGAAGAAATTTCAGATGCAAACACAAGGCATATGGCATACAAATTATTTGTGGTTGATAATGAAGTTTTGAATTCTCTAGAATTCAAGGCTTTCTTATATAAACAAAAGGGAAAATCAATAAGGGAGACAGTTGACAATATAACACCAAGTGATGAAGGACAGTTACTGAACAATTTAAAGTCAAGTGTGGAGAGAGAAATGGAAGATATGACCCCTGAGAAGGGAAGAAAACTGTTGGAAGATGCAGGTGTTATGATTTTTCTAGGGTTGGATCTAAATTCTACATTGGTTTTTGATAGTTTCTTGAAAAATAATAATGCCACACATAAGCTTAGCCCTGAAGGGGTAACAGAGGTATATGCAGGTGTAGACATCCAAATTTGGAACACTTAATTTATCCAAATCTATCACTTTTCGTCTAAACATCCTCTTAGTCTAGTTAATTAAATAATATTACTATTATTTAATTAATATCTTTAATTCTGCTAAATCCCTAAGGTATTTAATTAATAATTAAATACCTTACCCTCCTTAATCTTTTCATTAAATTAAATAAATATTAAATTTATTTAATTCCTCACATGTCATTTTCATCTAATCCTAATCCATTTCTTAATCTTTTCATTAAGGATGTGCACATGCCTAATCCTTGATTAGGATGTGTCACATCCTCCAACTTTTGCAAGTTGGCTTTTAATCCTAATTAGCCCCTAATTATCCTCTAATTATAAATTAATTAAGCCTAATCATCCTCCAAGGAATTTTTAATTCCTTTTTATTTGTCCTAGATTCCCCTCCTTTATATGTGAATTTTTAATTCACATTCCATCCTTCCAAGGCTTCTAGAACCTTGGACTTGTCACAATCACCACATGTGACCAACCTTGGACTTGTCACAATCACCACATGTGACCAAGTCCCACCTTTTTGGAGCCCACCTTTTACCCTCTAGATCCTTCCTAGGAATGTGAATTTTTAATTCACATTTATCCTCCCAACCACCTTTCCTTTTCCATGTAGACTTTCGAGGAATTCTAAAATTCCTCAAAAGTCCCTTTCACTCCCACTTGGGGACAAGAAATCCCTTTTTGTGGAAATCCTCTCATCCCCCAAGGTGCATGTCCTTTTCCACCTCATGTACCTTTTTGACAACTCATCTCCACCTCATATCCTCTTGTCCATTTCACCCTCCACATGTCAAGATGTGAGGGCTTGTGGGTTCTCAACCCACCATAGCCCTTCATCTTGGCCTTGTTGGAGCAATCTTGACCCTTGAATTCTCTAGAGAATTCAAATTCTCCTATAAATACCCCCTCCTCAAGGGCATTTCCACAACACTTCTTCATTTGAGCAACCTCATGCTGCTAAATTTCCTTCTCCACAACACTTTAGATTTGAGCACCCTTATGCTGTTATTTTGCAACACTTTTCACTTCCATACCTACATGCTGTCCATTTGAATCCTCAAGCATTTGCAATCAACTAATCATCTTTGCTAGTCATCTTGCCTATAGAATCTTGCATTTTAGTCATTCAATCTACCATCTAAGGAGCACACAAGCTATTCAAATCGAAGGCTAATCAAGGAGAAACCAACAACAAGGAAGGTGATATTGTCCTATTTTGTTTATCTATTTCCTTTCTTATTCTAACTCTCTTTTGGCTAATCTTGAGGTGTCCTTGGTGTTTTGTCTTTCATGTTTCTTAGTTAGATTCACACATTTAGAGTAGCATAAAATATCGAGGTATACATTTCTGGCACGCCCGGTGGGACCCACATACGGGTCTTGCATTTAATCTTTCTTTGAGTTAA
>VDFB02129647.1:0-10114 GCA_007258455.2 Sequoia sempervirens | reverse complement strand
TGGCATTCATAAGATAGCTAGCAGCTGGAAGAGCATCTGGCTGGATGGCATCAGCCAATCAATAGTTGACACGTGGCACAATGAGGATGTGCCACATGCCTCCATCATCCTCTCTCCTTCACGTGATTAGTTGTGTTTACCATAAATATATGGCCAGGGGTTGAACCCTCGACCTCTCCAACATTAACCATCAGCATATCCATTGTGCCACACATAGGAGCTCTACTATTAATAGTGCAATGGTTTCTTTTGTTTTAATACTATTTGGAAATGGTTTATAAAAATTGGATGGAGGGACTTGAACTCGCAACTATCGGGTTGCCAAAATGGCATGCCACTATTGTGCTATGCAACATCTTTGTAATGTATCTATGTTGTATTGATTTTGTTGTATGTTAAGCTTGAATTCCTTAACTAAATAACTATATATTTATTTGGTTAGGAAATAAAACAAACCCCCTAATAACCATAGCCTAAGAAGTGATAAAATAAGGGATTAAAACAAAATTTTAATAATTTTGAAGGGTTCTTTTATTTAAAAGGGGGAATATTATTGTTTAAATATATATAAAAGTGGGGTATTTTGTAATCTTTGGTGGTTTTGGCCTAAATGGAAAACTCCCATGTATAAAAGGGGATCTAGGAGGCCTTTGAAAATCATCACTTCTAGAGTTAATCCAACTTTTCATCTAATTCTTTCTCTCTTCCTCCTTGCTTGTAAGCATTTATGTGGGATAATTTTGAGAGTTGAATTTGAGGAATATTGTTCAGTGTCTGTAGTAGGTTCTTTCATGGTAGAATTAGTGTTTTCACTCTTGGTAAATCCTTCTTAGCTTTGAGAGCTTTTGTGAGGTGATTTGAGTGAGATACTCTTTAGGACTTTGTGGATAGGCTATAGTTCTTTGTAAAGCAGTGTTGCAAGAGGCTCCTTTGGAGATTGTACTACTAATTCAGAGTATTCTAATAGATTGGTCACTCAATTGATCTAGACACAAAGATGTAGTCCACTTGGATGAACTTTGTAATCAAATTTGTGTCTTCTTCTCTCTCTTTGCTCGGTGTTATCATTCTCTCTATATATTGTTCCTATTACTCCATTGGTTAATGTCTTTTCACCTTTGTGCATAATCACTTAGCAGCATTTGTCATATATCCCTTCCACATTTTAGATCAAGTGGTAAAAAAGCCTAGTTTGGCTAGTTTTACAGAAGTTATTGTTAGTTATCTTGCTAGTTTAATTAGTTTGTCAGATTAACAGTTTGCTAGTTTTTGGTGACAATGTGCAAGTTGATACGTGGAAATTTGGAGTTCGGAAGTAGAGATGGCATTAGAGAAGGGTGAATATTCAAGGGTAACATTGACTAGATCCATGGTGGATGATCTTATGTCAATGAAAAGCATGGTTGAAGAGCTCTACTAGGACCATCAGGAGAAGTCTGATAAGATGCAAGAGTTGGAGGAAACCAACCATCACATTCAATTAGAGAATGTTGAACTCAAACAGTTGCTTGAACAAGCTAACATGGATAAGGAAAGACTGTAGGTGCTACTACAAGAGGTCCTTGAAGAGTAGAATAGGAGAAGTCCTCCTAGAGAGTGCTCACATATGTGCCTTCTATCCACATTCTGAGGATACTTCTTCCTCATACTCCCCACTCACCCTAAACGGCAGTGCATCATCTCTGTAAAAGTCCACTACAAAGGGTCTGAAATCATGTTTTTCTTGTGGTCATGGGAAATGGACTAGTTATGGCTCAAGTTAGGATATGTTGGTCAGTGTGCATTTTGGCCATAGGAGGAGTATCTGAAACTTTTCAGTGTTTGTAGGAACGAAAATGGTTACCTCGAAGAGTCTTCTTTAAATCATACTTTTGCCACATTCGAAAGATGTACCAAGGGGATCCGTATGAAGCTACTTACAAAGATGGGATACAAAGGAAAAGGCCTTGGAGTTCATGGCCAAGGCATAACCAGTCCTATCAAGGTGATAGAATGACCCTATTATGAAGGATTGGGTTATGATAGCGAAGATGGTGGAGAATGTTCAAAGACCATATTTGTGAAAATTCAAGATGATCAAGCAAAACATGCACCTCATGGAGAATCTTTGTAGAAGAAAGTGAAGAGGAAGGACAAATCCCATAACTACTGCACCCACTATAGGATAAGTGGGAAATGGATCAAGAAGTGTTGGAAGTTGCACCTCGAGCTTCACCACTCACTAAGGCCTATTGAAGGACTTAACCAATAGTAGGTTGCTAAGGAAGAGGTACAAGTGGTAACTAAAGCCGTGATCCTTAAGGTGGAGGTGCAAGCAATAAATGAGGCTATGATCCCTAAGGCATTCCAAGAGGAAAATCAACAAAAGACTGGGCAACTAGAGAAAGAAAGTTCATTCGAACAACTCTGTAAGAGCTAGGAATGCTTTTCCTCTAACTAATTGTGTCATCTTTGTGTATGTTACCTTTTTTATAGTCTGGTAATATGTATGTTGATACTAGACAGGTTTGGTTTGGAGTATGAAACTCTGAATAATTTTTTTTGTAACAAGTTTTTATTAAGTTGTATTTCTCTAGAGGTTGAGATTTTGTAAGGCTCTTAAAGCCACATCTCTTGTAATCAGAAAGGAGAATACTTTATAACTTCTTATTGTAGGTTTTTTTAAGGACTTACCTACAAATTTCAAGTGTGAAGCTTCTGTTGAAGATCATTTTTAGATAAAGAGTTGCCGAGAACAGTCAACAATGACCTTGCATGTTCTCAGCTTGAAGACTCAGTCGAGGTCATTTTGAGGATAAGTCTGAACTCAGTTGAAGTTCTTGAAGGATTTTATTGATGACCTTGTTGCCTCAGACGAACATGACCCAAGTTGTATGGTGGAGCTTTCAATTAGCTATTCTAAAGTACAAAGGTGAAGGAATATTTTAGGCTGAGGGGTAGATACCATGCTCGAGCAGTTGAAGAAGTAATAGAAGCATGCCAAAAAAGACGACGAGAGATGCAAAATGTGAACTACCTCGTGAGAAGCACTAAGAGACAGGTTTACCATACTCATTTTTCTTCTTGCTTTGGGTATGCTAAGTTCCATTTTGAATTGCATCGTGATGAGCTGTGAAGTCCTGCATTTCCTAAATGTAAGACCCCTATAGAGGGAAAATGTGGTGATAGGAAATCTCTTGTTGACAGTACATTACCGAAGTGTAAGACCTCAGTAGGAAAATGTAATAGTATGTATGTCCTGGTGTTGAGATTGTGGTGAGTAGCAAGATGTAGGATGGGAGATGATTCGAAGGAACTGTAAACTTTTGGGGACCAAAAGTTCTGCAGTGGGGAAGTTTGATCCAGGTGGATCTCTAGAACCTAAAAATTGAAGTGTTCTAGTTTCTCTCGGAAGTGATGCCATGAAAAAGAGCTTGAAGAACTAAATCTAGCTTAACTTGAATGGGAAAAAAAGGAGTTTGTTTTCTCAAGTTATGCGTAGTCAAAGATTTGGTCAATAGGGAGTCAGAAGCCATTAGAAAGGAAAAAAATTGATGTCAAAGTTGATCAAAATTGAAATCAAATCGAAGGGCTCGACAAAATGAACCCAACACTGTTCATTTTGTCAAAATCTAAGATTGTACATATGAGATATCACCGGTCAAAGGTTGGTCAACTTAGGAGCCATGGACAAAAAAGGGGTCAAAATTTGACATCATCAAAAGTGGTTGAAGTTGGTAGCATCACGAGGATCTTGTCAAGAGCTTTCTAATGATGTTCATTTTGTCAAAAATAGAGCATGTACACGGAATATATAGTCAGTCAAAGTTGTAGTTGACTAGGTTGACCAGGGTACAGATGATGATGTCATCATACATTAGCAATTGATAGAGTGGACGGGGTCATTGTATGTGGACCAATCAGGTCTTGACACATGGTGGTCATACAATGATGTGGCAATACAGTCCTCAGATGACGTCAGCATGTTTGGTAAACGAGGTGTCGACACGTGTCATTTATACAAGTGACGTGGCATCTGAGTCAGCACTGATGTGGCATCCATATGATAGTTGGTAGCTGACGAGGAATTTTATTGGATGGCATCATCCAATCAATGGTTGACACGTGGCACAACAAGGATGTGCCATGTGCCTCCTTCATCCTCTCTCCTCTGCGCAATTAGTTGTGTTTACCAAAAATATATGGCCAGGGGTTGAACTCCTGACCTCTCCAACTGGTGCAAGAGCACCCAAGGCCTTCAAGGAGCTCTTCAAGGATCAGAAGTGTGCAGGGGTCAAGAGGACCTTTCCATCATATCAGAGCATCAATTATGGTGTCTTGGAGCCTATAATGGCATTTGGGATGAATAAAGGTAATGGGAATATCAAAAGTCCTAAGGGTCCTGAAAGGACCATAGGACCAAAAAAACCTTGTAAGTGGATCAATAGTGTCCAAAGGGTGTAGGTAGGTCTATAATGTTTTAATTAGATCAATTAAGCTTAAATGTTAAAGGGTAGATAGTTTTTAGTCAATACAAATCAATAAATAAAGTTTGGAAATTCAAATTTTTGAATTCCAACGGTTAGTTGTGTTTTGGGCGGGTAAGTGAGTTTTAGGGGATTAATCAACTTTAATGTAATAAAACCAACTCTAATTGGTTGGTACAGTTGGGGGATTGATCTATAACCCCAAAATAATCATTTTTATGGAGGTTGATCAACTGGAGAGGTGATTGTACGGATTGCTACAAGAAATAGTGAAAAAACACAGTTTTCTTGCATTTTATTGTGTTCTTTTGATGAATACTTGATTTGTATTGAAGTTATGTCTATTAGGATGCTTTAGGAGTTTGTGTCTACATGTTTTAACACCATTGAAGGCTCTAAAAGCAATAATAATTAATTTCTTTGCATTTTATATTGACTATCCTCAAGGAAAACACAGATTTTCCACTAGTTTGAGGGTTTTACATGGATGAATGATCCATTTCATGGGAATGTATGACTGAGACCAATGAAATGGATCATAATTAACCTGTATCATATCAAGCTAACAAACTAAAGTGTAGGAAAGAGGAATCATGCGGTGTACACCAAGATTTCACAGTGCAAAGTGCTTGAAGATGGAGGCTAGAGTATAGCAGTGGAAGATCTGCCTTAAGGAGGGGTATTTTTTTGAGTTGGGATAGTCTAAATATGTTGTCCTAATGGTGTAGGGTCAATAAACAAGTTCTGGAAGTGATTGGAAGGTTAGTTTTTAAAAAGCCCTAGTTTTGAGACATTTTATGGAGGGTTTTGTGATCAAGTATCTTAGAGGTGTCATAGAAGGTTAGGACCTTGAAAATCCTTGGTTTTGAGACAATTTGAGACACTTTTAAAATTTTCATGGTCAGGGATAAAGTTAGAGAGGGGTTTCTCTAGAAAAGAGGGCTAATTAGGCCTTGTTTTTGAGGAGACAATAGATTTTGAAAGGGTTTGTCTAAAACAAGTGCTATCAGGAACCTAGTATGTTGTGTAGGCCCTAAAAGGGTATCTCAATCCATACTTTAGTTGGTAATTTTTTTGGAAAGTTTGAGAGAAAAGTCAAAAAATCCTTCGCTAGAGGCCTAATAGGGCTAGAAGGCTACTTAAGGTGAAAAAGTGGATTTTGTTCAAGACAGGGGTTTGGACTTTAGGAAAACTTCAAGACAAGTGTAATTGTTCCCCTTAAGATCATTCCTAGGGTTTGGATCCATTGGGGAAGGATTTGATTCATGAGTGAGCCATTTAGGCCTTGTCCCCATCAGAGTGCCTGGAAGAGTGGTTGAGATTATGTCTTGCAAACCTTGAGAAATTTGTGTTTCTTTCAAAGTTCCCTTACCCTCTGCATCAGAGTGGTATCAGAGAAGTGAGTAGGTTCTTTAGGGATTGAAGAATCAGCAATGGCACCTAAAAATCAATTAGCAAGAGAGTTAGAGGAGTTAAAGGAAATCTTGGAAAGGGAGAGAAGGGAAAGAAGAGAACAAGAAGCAGCAAGAGAGCAGGCCAGAGCAAGGGAAGAAATGAAATGGAGAAGGGAGAGAGATACTATGCAAGAAAGGATAAACAACCTTGAGAAAAATAGGAGAGAAGAACAAGAAAACCATGAAGATAATGATGAAGATGAAGAGCATGTGAGGGTAAATCAAGAGCAACCTGCAAGTGGGATAGAATACAGGGAAGGGAGGTTCTTGGGGTTTTGAGAGAAGTAGTAGAAGGTCACATGGAGGAAAAAGGTCACATAAGATTTGTCTATCTATCAGGGAAGATGGATAGTGAAAAGAGAGGTGTTAGGATGTTTGATGCCTTAGAGAACTACTTTGAGTTTGAGGAGATGGATGAATAGAGGAAGGTTAAGTTTGCCAAAACCAAGTTGAGAGGTACAACATTGACATGGTGGACTAGTTTTCAAAATGATAGGATGGCTAGAGGATTGGAAAAAGTCTCTACATGGGCAAGGATGAAGAGTTTGGTCAAAGAGTAGTTCCTACCATCTGATTATACCATTCATGTGAAAAGGATGAGGCAAAATTTAAAGCAAAAGGACATGGATGTGATGTCCTATACTGAGCAATTTCACAAGCTTAGTATCAGAGGAGGTTATGAAGAAGAGGATGAGAAAATAGCCAGGTACATCAATGGCTTGAGGGACAATCTGCAAGATGAGATTGGTTTGCAATTGCCAAGGACATTGGGAGAATGTTTTTAGTTGGCCATTAGAGCAGAAGAAAAGGTGAAAAGGAAACAAGAAAGATCAAACAATGGTGGAAGAGGAGGTAGTTCAAATAGGGGCAGAGGTAATAGAGAACAAGGACAAGGTAGCAATGATAAGAGCACCAATGATAAAGGTAAAGAGGTATTTTTTGATCAAAGAGGTAGATACACTCCTAGAGGAGGAGGCAGATTTGGGCAAGGTAGAGGCACATTCACAAGTAGGTGTTTCAATTGCAATGAACCAGGGCATCCTTCCTTCAAATGTCCTAAATGGGAACAAGCTAATAAGGGTAGAGATAGGAGAGCTAATTTGGTACAAGAAGAAGAAGACAAGAAGGAGGAACCAAAAACATTCATGGCAGACCCTGTGACTGATGGTGAGTTTCTTATGGTCAAGCAAGGAGAAAGACTTCATCAAGAGCCAAAGGTAACTATCTTTAAGACTAATTATCTTAGTCATGGTAAAATATGCAGATTGTTCATAGATTCAGGGTCACATAGCAATTTAGTTTCACTTGATATGATAACCAAGCTAGGGATTGAAACATTTGATCATCCTACTCCCTATAAGGCCACTTGGGTAACTCAAGGACAACATGTAGAGATTTGTAAGAGGGCTTATGTAGATTTCTCAATTGGATCATATCATGATAGAGTACTTTGTGATGTCATTCCAATGACTTGTGGTCATATCATCTTGGGGAGACCATGGCAGTATGCTAGAAGGACATTGCATGATGGATTCCATAACACATATTTGGTTCACAAAGGAGATAATAGATACAAATTAGTGCCTTTACCTTTGGAGCAGTCTAATGATAGTTTTGTGATTTGTTTTGAGAAGAGTTTGCAGGTGAATAAGTAGGGTGAAATAGGGAAAGACATTGGTAGGTTGAGAAAAGACAAGTTGCAACAGGGTTGTGAAGGATACAGTCCTAAAAACCAGAATTTGTGGGACTTGGACAGTATTAAGGTGGGGAATATTGAATGCCCTATAGTTGAGGGTGATAGAGGTGGTGTCATTTCACAAGGGAGTAAGTGGAATGAGGGCAGGAATAGGGCACAAATATAGATTGAGATCAGACAGCAAAGAGGACACACTCATCCATATTTTGATTCTGTCAAGAGTGCAGATTGGCAAAAGAGGAAGACAGTGACTTTGGGAGACTACATAGCCTCTCATTGGAAGATGAAAACATATGAGAGCAAGGGGTCTTTTGGTGGCAACACATGGGATACTTCTTGGGGCAAGAATTCTTTCTTTCTTGGGGAGAATGGTGCAGGAGCACCCAAGGCCTTCAAGGAGCTCTTCAAGGATCAGAAGTGTGCAGGGGTTAGGAGGACCTTTCAATCATATCAGAGCATCAATTATGGTGTCTTGGAGCCTATAATGGCATTTGGGATGAATAAAGGTAATGGGAATATCAAAAGTCCTAAGGGTCCTGAAAGGACCATAGGACCAAAAAAACCTTGTAAGTGGATCAATAGTGTCCAAAGGGTGTAGGTAGGTCTATAATGTTTTAATTAGATCAATTAAGCTTAAATGTTAAAGGGTAGATAGTTTTTAGTCAATACAAATCAATAAATAAAGTTTGGAAATTTAAATTTTTGAATTCCAACGGATAGTTGTGTTTTGGGTGGGTAAGTGAGTTTTAGGGGATTAATCAACTTTAATGTAATAAAACCAACTCTAATTGGTTGGGACAGTTGGGGGATTGATCTATAACCCAAAAATGATCATTTTTATGGAGGTTGGGCGTGTGGAGAAGTGATTGTACGGACTGTTCTTAGAAAAAATAGAAAAACTTTAGTTTTTGCATCTTTTTGTGTTCTTTTTGATGTTCTATTGATTCCTATTGAACTTTGATTCATTTTTATGGCTTAAGGACTTGCATTTACATGATATAAGACCTTTGTATGCTCTGAAAGTCAATAGAAATTAATTTTTTGTACAAAACTTCTGATTGTCCTCAAGGAAACACAGAATTTGCACTAGTTTTGAGGGTTTTTCATGAAGAATGATCCATTTCATGGGAATATATGACTGAGACCAATGAAATGGATCATAATTAACTTGTATCATATCAATCTAATATCCTAAATTGTAGGAAAGAGGAATCATGCGGTGTACACCAAGATTTCACAAT
Organism: Sequoia sempervirens; assembly: GCA_007258455.2. Lineage (NCBI taxonomy): Eukaryota > Viridiplantae > Streptophyta > Pinopsida > Cupressales > Cupressaceae > Sequoia > Sequoia sempervirens. The sequence goes on along the minus strand of VDFB02129647.1, from coordinate 1,257 downwards.
GCAAAGTGCTTGAAGATGGACGCTAGAGTGTAGCAGTGGAAGATCTGCCTTAAGGAGGGGTATGTTTTTGAGTTGGGATAGACTATATATGTTTTACTAATGGTGTAGGGTCAATAAGCAAGTCCTGGAAGTGTGTGCAAAGCCAAGATCCAAGAAGCCCTAGTTTTGGGACATTTTATGGAGGGTTTTGTGATCAGGGATCTTAGAGGTGTCATAGAAGGTTAGGACCTTGAAAATACTTGGTTTTGAGACAATTTGAGACACTGTTGAAAGTTTCTTAATCAGGGGATAAAGTTAGAGGGGGGTTGCTTCGTAAAAGTAGGCTAATTGAGTAGCCTTAAGCAGGGTAGGTGTATTGAAAGTATATGTTGGTCCAAAAGAATCACTGTTGATTTTTGAATATGTTGTGTAGGCCCTAAAATTATATCTCAATCCATACTTTAGTTGGTAAGTGTTTTGGAAAGTTTGGGAGAAAAGTCAAAAAATCCTTCGCTAGAGGCCTAGTAAGGCTAGAAGGCTACTTAAGGTGGAAAAGTGGATTTTGTTCAAGACAGGGGTTTGGGCTTTGGGAAACCTTCAAGACAATTGTAATTGTGCCCCTTAAGATCATTCCTAGGGTTTGGATCCATTGGGGAAGGATTTGATTCATGAGTGAGCCATTTAGGCTTTGTCTCCATTAGAGTGCCTGGAAGAGTGGTTGAGATTGTGTCTTGCAAACCTTGAGAACTTTGTGTTTCTTTCAAAGTCCTAGACCCTCTGCATCAGAGTGGTATTAGAGTAGTGAGTAGGTCCTTTAGGGATTGGAGAAACAACAATGGCACTCTAAGAATCAATTGGAAAGAGAGTTGGAAGAGTTGGAAGGAAATCTGGAAAGGGGAGAGAAGAGAAAGAAGGGCCGAAGAGAGTAGGCCGTGAAAGCAAGGGAAGAAAGGAAATGGAGAAGAGAGAGAGATACCATGCAAGAAAGGATAACCCTTGAGAGAAATAGAAGAACAAGAAAATCAGAAGACAATGATGAAGATGAAAAGCATGTGAGGGAAAATCAAGAACCACCGGCAGATGAGATAGAAGACCCCGAGGAAAGGAGGTTACTAAGATTGTTGAAAGTAGTACAAGGTCATGGAGGAAAGAGTCACATAGATTTTCCTATCTATCAAGGGAAGATGGATAGTGAGGAGGTGTTAGTATGGCTTGATGCCTTAGAGAACTACTTTGAGTTTGAAGAGATGGATGCAGAGAGGAAGGTTAAGTTTGCCA
>VDFB02129646.1:0-14127 GCA_007258455.2 Sequoia sempervirens | reverse complement strand
GGATGAAGTTAAACAAGTGGATAGATATTTGAATGGTTTGAGGATGTCTATACAAGATAAAATCAGTTTGATCAAGTTGCAGAGTGTGGAAGAATCCTATCAATGCGCCCTAAAGGCAGAAGAGAAGTTGAACAAAAGGCATGAACAAAGACTAAGAGGAAGAAATTTCACCGGTGGAGGAAGAGGATCTTTTGCAGAACCAAATAAAGACAAAGGAGATAGCAAAGATGGCAATTCATACCGAAGAGATGATAGAAACTTTTACTGGAGAGGAGTATATAGTGGTCATAGAAAATATGACAAAGGACAAGATAAGAGAGTATTCAGAGGCACCTATTTCAAGTGTGGAGGAGAAGGACATATATCATTTGAATGTAATCAAGGAAGTGCAAGTAAGAATGGAAGAGCAGCCTTTGCCAAAGAAGAACCTATTGGATTTGCTAACAAACTTGAAAATGGTGAGGCATTGATGAGAACAAGAGTTCTATTTCAGAATAGTGTAGAGGAAGAGCTTGTGCAGAGGAAGAATTTGTTCCAGACAAGATGTAAGGTGGCTGGTAAATGTTGCAAAGTAATATTTAAAGTGGTAGTTTTTATAACCTAGTTTTAGAGGAGATGGTGAACAAGTTGCAGCTGGAAAGATTGAAGCATCTGAAGCCCTATCAGATAGCTTAGATTCAAGATGATCATAAGGTACTGGTAAGTGAAATTTTTTTGGTAAAATTGAAGATTGGAAACTATCATGATGAATTTTTGTGTGATATTATGCCTATGGATGTATGCCATGTTTTGTTGGGAAGACCTTGGTAGTATGATTGACAATCTATACATGATGGAAGGAAGAATGTTTATACTATTGTTGTAAATGGAATGAAACAAATTTTGTTGTCATTGGAAGATGTTTCTAAAGGTGAAGTTTGTACAAATGCAAGAATTTGTTTGGTTGATAGAAGGAAATTTTTGGATGGTCTGAGACATGAGAACATGTGTTATGCCTTGATCCCTATGAAGTCTGAAAATGTGAAACATGAAGAACACCCGAAAGAAATAAAAGATTTGTTGACAGAATATGAAGATATAATCTCAGAGAATGTACCTAATTGTTTAGCACCTATGAGGAGTATTAGTCATTGCATGGATTTGATTCCCGGAGCTAGTTTTCCTAAAAAGAAACACACCATATGACACTGGTAGAGAATGAAGAGTTGAATAGACAAGTGCAAGAATTGTTGAGGAAAGGATTGATCAGAGAAAGCTTGAGTCCTTGTGCAGTACCTGCAGTATTGGCACCTAAGAATGATGGATAATGGAGAATGTGTACTAATTCTAGAGCTATAAACAAGATCACAGTGAATTTAAGTGGAGCTAAGTATTTCACCAAGATAGATTTGAAAATTGGATATCATCATATTAGAATCAGAGAAGGAGATGAGTGGAAGAATACATTCAAGAATAATGAAGGGTTGTATGAGTGGTTGGTGATGCCTTTTGGATTGACTATTGCACCGAGTACTTTCATGAGGTTGATGAATGAGGTATTGAAGAAATTCTTGGGTAAGTTTGTGATTGTGTATTTGGATGATATTCTAGTTTTCAGTAGGACTAGAGAAGAACATTTGTTGCATTTGAGACAAGTTTTGTAGAGATTGAGAGAAGAGAAGTTGTTGATAAACATCAACAAGTGTAGTTTCATGAAGGAAGAATTGGTATATCTGGGATTTGTGATATCTACGGATAGATTGAAGATGGACCATGAGAAAGTAAGAGATATTGTTGAATGGCCTACACTGGAAAGCATCGGAGAAGCTAGATCATTTCATGGATTGGCTAGTTTCTACTGGAAGTTCATAAGAAATTTTAGTTCAGTTTGCAGTCTTATGACATAGACAATGAGAGGTGACCAGAAGGATTTTAGATGGACATCTGGAGCAAATAAGAGTTTTGAATTGTTGAAGCAAAAGGTGAATGAGAAGCCTATGTTAGCCTTACTGGATTTCAATAAAGTATTTCAAGTAGACTGTGATGCTAGTGGAAATGTAATTGGAGCAGTGTTAAGTCAAGAAGGGAAATCAACAACTTATTCTAGTGAGAAGTTGAATGATGCTAGGAGAAGATATTTAGTGTATGATCAGGAGTTTTATGCAATAATTCAAGCTTTGAAGAAGTGGAGACATTATTTGTTACCTAAGGAGTTTGTGTTGTAAACGAACCATCAAGCATTGCAATATTTGAACAGTCAAGGTAAGTTGAATCAGAGACAGATGAGATGGGTAGAATTTATGCAGAGCTATACTTTTGTTTAGAAGCATAGGAGTGGAAAGTCCAATAAAGTTGTTGATGCTTTAAGTAGGAGAAGGAATTTGGTTGTTGATACTTTGAGTAGAAGAAATAATTTGCTGACGGAGATGAGAGTTGTAGTAGTTGGTTTTGATGAATTAAAGACCTTGTATGAAGCAGACCTTGATTTTGCAGAACCTTGGAAAGCATGTAAAGAACCTGTTTTAGTGGATAGGAGTAAGTGGTTGGAATATTTCATTCAAGAGGATATGTTGTTTAGAGGTAATCAGTTGTGCATACCCTAGAGTTCTATGAGAGATTGTTTAATCAAAGAGAAACATAGTGGAGGATTGGCAGGACACTTCAGTATTGACAAGACAGTAGCCTTGGTGAGTGAGAATTATTTTTGGCCTCATATTTAGAAGGATGTCAAGATTTTTTTTTAGATTTTTAGAGTTTGTCAAGTTGCTAAAGGGAGTAGTTAGAATGTTGGATTGTATAAACCTTTGATTGTACTAGATAGACCTTGGGAAGATATAAGCATGGATTTCATACTTGGATTGTCGAAGACACAAAGAGGTAATGATTCCATATTTGTGGTAGTGGATAGATTTTCTAAGATGACACATTTCATACCTTGTAAGAAGACATCAGATGCAATGCATGTAGCAAACTAATTTTTCAAAGAAGTGGTAAGATTGCATGGGTTACCTAGAAGCATTGTTTCAGATAGAGATACTAAGTTTGTTGGCTATTTTTGGAGAATACTTTGGAAGAAGTTGAAGACAAATTTGAAGTTCAATTCTAGTTTTCACCCATAGACTAATCGATAGACAGAGGTAATAAATAGGAATTAGGGAAATTTGTTGAGATGTTTGGTTGTAGAAAAGACCGAAAGTTGGGATTTAGCCTTAGCACAATTAGAGTTTTCCTACAACAATTCAGTGAACAGGAGTATCGAAAGAACAAAATTTGAAATTGTTAACAAAGTAAATCCTAGAGGTGTATCAAAGTTGAGAGATAATAGTACAAAAGATAAAAGAAGTACAGAAGCAAAAGAATTTGCAGGTCACGTGAAGTCATTACATAGTGAAGTGAAGTAGCATTTAGAATACGTAAACATCAAGTATAAGGAACAGGAAGATCAAAAGAGGAGACATAAGGAATTTGATGTTGGAGATGAAGGGATGGTCTATTTGAGGAAGGAAAGATTTCTAGTTGGAACATACAACAAGTTGAAGATGAGAAAGTTTGGCCCTTGTAAGATCTTAAGGAAGTTTGATTCAGGAAATGCATATGAAGTTGAGTTATCAGATACTTTGGGTATATCACCTATATTCAACATTGCAGACCTTCATCAGTATCATGAGACAAAATTTATTGAAGACATTGGATCTGATTGGAAGACTCAGTTTCCTAAGAAGAAACCAGATCAGATTGAAGATGTTTTGGATACCAGAATTGGGAGGAGCACACGCAACAGACAATACAAAGAGTATCTTGTGAAGTGGAAAGACAAACCAATTGAAGATTCTTCTTGGATCTCTCAAGCTGAGGTGGACCATCTTGGTTTTCCTCCAGCCCCAAAAAAGTGAGGGAACCACTTTTCAAATAACCCCGGATGTCTGATACAAGAGCATCCTTGGTTCTTGGCAATATTTAATCAACCAAAAACATTTCCTTTCCAGTTTTGTTCTTGTTCTTATTCAATTTGCAGTTTCAACATTTTATTTGGTATTTCATCATATTTTCTCTCCAGTCCTTGTAGACCTGGATTTGGCTCGTTTAGACATGTTCATTTTCCTTCGTCCAAAATTTGAGCACGTTTGGATCTTTTTCCAGTAAGTTATTGCTTTTGGAATCAGTGATTGTTTTCTTCATCAGAGACCAAACCAGTTTAAATCTTGACTAGTAGTTGATCATGCGGATCTTTCTTGCGACTTGCGGAGCCTCGCGGTGTATTTCTCATTATGCTTGGGAGTGTATCCGACCTAACTTTTGGTCTGCATTTCATCCTATGCATCTGTAGAGGAGAATTTCAAGATTTAAGACCGACTTGCTCTTCACACATTACATTTCCTTCGTTGGAGATTGTAATGATTCCTTGGCCGATGCAGAGGATTCTAGAGTTCCATATTTTGTATAAATAATTATAATTGATCCTTAGTTCGGGGTCTCTCAAATCGGAGATGATAGGATTGTTAATTTGCTCGCTTTAGGAGCATAGTTGAAGTTGTATTTTGAACATATTGTAATTTAGCCTGTGAGCCCAATTTGTAAGCCTGGGTCATGTCGGCCTGTTTGTAATTGATTTTGTTGATGATAATAAAGTTTGAATCTAAATTTGCCTCCATATCTTGTTGTGTTTTCCACTATGTAACTCTTTCTGCATGATCCGAACTATTCTCATTTGAGGACCCTCCTAATCGTGACTGCACCAATTGTAATATCTTGCTTTGTAGATTTGGTGGAGTGTTCGGGACGTTGATGTGTGTCTTCAATTCAGTTGGTTCATGGTTTGTAGGTCCGCAAGCTATCTTTCTAGTTTGACAATCATTGCAGTATGTGTTCCTGAGATACAGTGAGAAGCTGATGAAGATTCCAATTGTTTGAGTTGGTGTGGTTGTTCCTAATGATTTCATTGTGCTTGTTAGTGTTTCTTGATCATGTTCCAGTTGTGTTGGTGGTCCACGTTGAAGTTTGAGCTCGTGGTTGAAGATTTTTCCTCGTGTGCTACTGTTCTATCCTATCTTGGCCAACCAGATGCTGGTAATGTGTTGCAAATGCTTGTAGCGTGTTGCAGATGTGTGTAGCATGTGTAAGATGAGGATTTTGGTCCCTTCTATGTCTTAACCAACATTGTTTGGGTCCGCATATGATATTTTGTATTGGGTTGAGTAATATGTATGCAACTATTTTTTAATGTCTATCTTGGAGAATGTTTCAGATAGATGATTGTGTATCCAACCTTAATGATCATTCCAAGGTTGATGTCATATATAGATAAATGTAATGAAGTGTGTATGAGGTCTGGTGTCCTTGATGATCTGAAGGTGATGATGTGGTGATAAAGGAGAAGATAATAATTTTATGTGCTTCAATGGAACTGATCCAGGCATAGTGCAGATGCTATTTACCAATTCATGATATTGTTGTGAATCTATGATTCATCTTGTAGGAAATGAGCCTCTTGATTATTGTAGGCAGTGAGCATCTTGGAGCAGTGTTCTCGAATTCATGTGCATTCCCCATTGTAATAATTTTAACAGAGTATTTTTATTTGTGGGTTAACCCCCACCATGGTTTTTCCCTTAACCGGGTTTCCACATAAAAAATCTAGTGTTGTGTGTTGTGTTTGATCCTTCTGATTATTTGCTATTGATTTTTGCTTTCATGTTTATCATCAAATCTCTGTTAAGTGTTTGTGAAGGTTAAAAGTGTAGATCTAATTTAAAGTTTTTGTGGCAACTGATTCACCCCCACTCTTAATTGTATGCCCTTTTTCCAACATTGTCATCATTGTACTCATTATCTTCCTAGTGTGTAGTTTCTGCAACACCAATTGCAATGGGGAGGTTTAATTGCTTTAGTATCTTCTTGTTATTTAGTCTTGCTAACTTATTCGTTGCAAATAATTGGATGGAGTTGTCAAAGTCCATTTTCCTCTTGGAACTCAACACCATATTTATCTAATTCATAAGAATTTCCAAATCATGTTGGACTACTTGATCATTCCTTATATTATATAGGATTACATGAAAATCTTGTTGAGATTGACTTTGACCTTGTTTCCAAAAGATGGTGTCCAAGATGACAGTGATTGTAAAAGTTTTCCACAAGCCCATTGCTCTAGAGTGTGATACATATGCAGTCCTATCCATAATTGGTGGTAGTTGTCCAAGGTCACTGATAAGAATAATGGAGACACCACCAAAGCTTTTGTGCTATTTGTTGTGGAATGCCTCCCATAGCCGACTGTCTATTTACCCAAGAAACTCATTTCATGTATCAAAATGTATTTGACATGTTTGAATTCCTCTTGGAATGCTGTTAAAGATTGTCCCTTCAAGGGGTGCATTTCTTTTATAGGGATTTGTAAGCCTACATGGATTGTCATTGCTTGTATGTTATAAGCAGTGACAGTTGTTGGTGTTGTTGGCATATGGCTATGAGAGATCGGTTTTGGCTACTTGTGTTCTCATTCATGGCAACTAGAGTCTAAGTTTGGTCTACAACATCAGTTCTACTCATACCGACAAAGAATCTAAGTCTATGTATTCTCCCGACAGAGAAAGTGAAGAACAAGACATCTGGTTAGTAAGCTGATCTGATTACTTCTCTGGATCACTATTTTGTGGTGTGGATCTCCAAGGAAGATTTCTTAGCACGTACACTATTCTACTAAAGAAGTTTTATGGTGTTGTATTAATCATAGTTTGAGTTAAGAGGTTCCGTAGCATGTTTCATGGTTTATTCTTCATTATGGTTGACATGCTTGATGTGGTATATCGCGGTTGTATGTGGAGTAATTATCTTGCTATATCTTATGTTTTGGAACCTTGGTATGGGTCCCTACTATAATTCTAGCCAAATTATGAAGGTACGCTTCCTTTCTAATTAGAAATTTGGCCCGACATAAGCAAGAATATTGTATCTTGTTGTGAAGCTGACATGCATTGAATTTTTGGGTTAGCGGATATATGAGGAAGATTGGTAATTCACTTTGTGAGAGCATGAGGTATGAAAAGAAAGGTATGTGTGTGAGAACAAGAGAAAAACAAATGATATTAGAAGATTTGTTGAACGAATTTTAGTTGTGCTACAGAAGGGTTTTCAGCAGGAGAGTAGAGCAGAGTAGAACAAAGTTGAGCAGAAGAGTGAATTGGACAGAAGGTCCAAAGTCTGATTGTACACTTCAGTGGAACTAAATCTATGCATTTGTAGATTCTTTATTCTTAGTTCAAATTTTGTTGTAATCTCTATTATAATTGTAAAGCGGTGAGCCTCTTTCTTTGAGCAGTGAGCTCTAGGCGGTGTGCCTAAATGCAATTGCATTCCCCTCTTTTATTTTACTTTTAACAGAGTAAACATTGTGGATTAATCTCCACCGTGGTTTTTCCCCTAACAGGGTTTCCACATAAAAATATCTGGTGTTATGGTTACTGCTTGTTTTCATCTATTATGTGATGCTAATGTTATATAAAGTTCAATTATTGTTGTTGATGGTTTTAAATCTGTTTTCAAATCAAAATTATTGAACACTGATTCACCCCCCCTCTCAGTGTTCCTTGTATCCAACAAGTGCAAGAGAAATCAATTCATTTATATTAGGAGTTGTAGATGTGTTTATCCCTTTCCTAATATAGTGTATTAAAAAATGACTTTCCAGTGATTGTTGTTCCTTAAATAATCATGGGAAAAGGTCTACTTGGGGATGGATTTGTGTGATGATGATTGATAATGTCAAGCACAAGTTCTTTCTTTGTAGACAATTGGCTAGTTGTTGTGTCTAGAACTGGTGCTTGGTAATCAAAATTATCAAAGTACTATCTACTTGTATATATGAAAAGCAATTCAATGTCATGCAATTATTAAGGCACATTGATTTTGTTCCAAGGGTAGTTAATATCAAACTCTTGTCTACCTAGAATTTTAAGGTCATTTAATGTAATATTGGTTGTCACACCCATTTGGGAGAACAAATCCCATTCATATAATGTAGTCTCATGCCCATGCTACAAAGTGTTGTCATCGCTATCACTTCCATATTCGGGTGTAGATATAGTTGCCTTTCTATCAATGTGCCAAGGGCAGTAATTGCTTGCCCTAAGTAATCTCCAATTTGTTATTAATTACTCCTTTTTCATTCCAATGTCTACAGGAATGTGATGGGAGGGCTTATACAATAAGAGCTTTGTCTAAAAAAATATCTCATAGTCCTTGTCGTCTTTATTTGGAACTCCTTTAAATTGGGGATAAACATTGACAATTGCATTTCTTTTCCTTCCTTGCCATTTCCCTTTCTTGCATTGAGGACTATATGAGAACATCTCTAATGATTCAATGAGGGACACAGTGTGCAATTCTAGTGGTCATTGCATGTCAGAGTGAATATAGGTAGTGGTAAGGTCATCATCACTATCAGATTTTGTGATGCGTTACAAAATTTTGTTGCTAACATTTAATGAAACAAAAGACCTGTTGCAAGTTATTAGTGACAACTTTTGCAACATGTGACATGTCTCTTATGCTCCAATGTCACAATATGAAATAATACCCATCATGAATTTTGGTATGCTATTAAAGCTTTATCTTCAGGGTTACAAGCTTCCGTTATTTTCTTTAACATGTCAATATAGGTCTCATTTTTATTTTTATTTTGCTGCATATTTAGAAATATATTGGAGGACAACCTTTTTAGAAGTGATTGGTTGACAATCAACATTAGCTCTCTATATTGCAAGCATGGAAGGGTTATGAATGTTGAGACAACCATAATTTCTTGCAAGCTTGTATGATGTGTCCTGCTCATTATTAGTTGTCAAAGTAGAAGTTTGTTGTTTAAGCCATGGAGCTTTATAATGGCATTGCAAATTTTGACCCTTTTTCCTAAGGTATGTTTGTTCTGTGCATCCAGTATGCCTTTGTACTATATTGACCAATGCCTCATAATCAAGTAAAGGATCAATAGAGAGTATTTGGGGTATGGAAAGCAATCATAGATCGTCAAGTAGGGGATGTTGCACTCTGCTATTTTGCTCAAGCTGGCTACGTGGGTTCATAGTGCACACATATTTGTCAAAGAAGGCCTTAACCCTTTGAATAGCAAAGTTTTTGTTTCAATCAAGCACATCTATATTTGGGTTGTCGAAGAGCCATAGGAAACCATGTACATGGGAAGATCCATGATGCTACCACTCATACCTGTACTAGTAGTATTATGATTGGAAGAGATTTTCAATGATCTCTTCATGAAAAATCATAAATCTATGATGCAAGTATAACAATGTTATGCGTAGGTTTTGTACTGCATTGTCTACAAATTGCTTTCTTGAATATTAATTATTGGGGAGGGTAGTATGGGGAAACAAGGTATGAAGGTCATGCCATTTTGTATTAGCTAAGCTTAGTGTGAAGAATAGAATTGGACTACCTAGTTGGTGTATCATGGTAGTTAGGTTTTTTCTTGAATTATTCCAGAATGCTCATGTGCCACAAAGTGAGGACCCAAATCAAATTTGCTAGTTTTCCAATTTGCTATTAGGAACATCTTAAAATTGTTGTTGGAGGGCATGAAGAGCTTGTGGCACCCTCTCCTCCAAGCTCATTTTCATGAAAACCGTAGTTGTTTGTTGGCTACAATGCCTCATTATTAGGTTGTAAAGGTAATAATGGAATCTAACGTGTTGGCCAAATGTGCTATCATGGTATATCATTAAATTCAATGCATACTAATGCAATTGAACATGTGCACTTATTGTTTGCAAGGGAAGTGTGCTTCTATCTGGGAATAGCATTAGGAAATCCATGCTTAGAAAGCCTTTTGTATTGTATTCATTAATTGGAGAGGATTTTATTTGAGACCAAGGTAGAGTATTGACTTCATTTAAATCCAATTGAAGTAATTTTTTAATGGCCTTCAACTCTCATGTTGCATTTGGTAATTTTGAAATGAATGATGATGAGTCTTGAAATTCATAGTCATTATTGCTATCTGCACTTGCAAGGGGAAAATGTATTGCCATGTCTAGATTAGGTAGCCCCAAGCTGTGTAGCAAGCTAGATACATTGGTGCTTGTGTAAGGTAGGAGGTTCATAGCATCAAAATCTATGACAACATTGCTATAGTACTGATCATGTTGTGTTTTATACATGATTGAATCAATTACATGGAAATTTTTGACATAATAATCATAGTTGTTTCCTTTTCTGTTGGTTATAGAAATGATCAGGATGTCAACATCATGCAACCTTTGAGGAAACAGTTGGGAAACTATAGAGATATCTTGGGGGAAGATTATTGTGTGGCCACTATATTTATACTAGCCTCCCCTCACATGGTACACTTGCAAAACCGGTGCAACCTTGGCTATAAGCATCTCTTCCATCTAGGTAAGCCTTTGTAACATAAGGGGTTGTCGTCAAGGTTCCAAGTTGTTTGTCACCGAGAAATGATGGACCCCCTTTTTTTCAAAACATCTTGTGCACGTGGCAGCCATTATGTGTGGTTGCATAGGCATTGAAATATGTCTTTCATGGCAAGTGGTGCATGTAGTCAAAATGGATAATACATCAATTCGTTGCCTAAAACATGTCATCAAATCTAAAAATTCTAGTGGAAAAATATGCTTTGGCACTGTGTTGTTTTCCAATTTAGTTTGCAAATTACTCTAGCTAGGCATGTTGTCTCCAGGTTCTACAAGCATTGCCAGCTGGGACTGTTGATAGTTGCTTGGATTTTTGGCATGTATTGTAGAGGTACTACTACTAGAAATATTTCCATTAGAAGAGAACACATCTTCAAATGCAAAGGGTCTTCCAATTGTAACCTGTTATGACAACAATGGATATGGAGTTCTTGTATCCATGCTCTAGCTAGACTATTGGAGGTGACATCTTTTAGAGATCTCAGCTTTGTGTTGCACATCTAGTATAAGTAGTTTGATTCTTTTCTCTTGTTTCTCTTTACATCTCCATCAACCATGAGGACATGTATGAGCATTTGGCACATGTAGTTTTATTAAATGTAATGAAATATTATTTATATTTATATATAATTTGGTTGATGAAGAGAGGAATTATCATTGTAATTAATGTTTCTTTGATTGAATAATAAAACAAAGAAATGGTAAGAAAAGTGATAAAATGATTAGAAGTTTTGGCGCCTGTATTTTCTATTCCTATAGACACACACACACACACATACATATAAACATACATATATATTTACACATATAGATACGTAAATGGAAATATATATATGCATATGTACATATATGTGCACATGTACATTGAGATGTGCATGTTCCTACACATGTAGATGCACCATGCATATATATATATATATATATGGAGGTATTGATATATATGTACATACATATTTACACATACATATATATAAACATATACACACATGTATATGTATATAATATGCATGCTTATAGTGTTGTAGGAGGGGAAGAAACCATAGACAAGCATTTATAGAAGCATGTAGACAACAACATACATATATTTTGAGAAAATAAATATAAACACAAATAGATCATATTGAATGTATCTCATGATAACATCAGGAAAGATAAAGAATTCCAATGGATGGAATAGAAGAAAAAGTTACAGATAATAATATTCAAATATATCTATGTATGTGTATGTTCAAATGTGCATCAAGGTACGCATGGTTGTGCAGGTGCAAATGCACTTATAGATGTGCAATCATTGTTAGTCTCCCATGGGAAGGAAATCACAATAATTAGTGGGAGTTTGGCATTAGGCATGCCACATAGGGCCCTATAGGCAATAAATATCTTGTCAATTGACATCATTTTATAGTTGGGATATTAACACAATCTATTTTTTTGTGATAGACACATTTAGACAATGTAACACAAAGAGTATTGATGGCAGCAAAGAACTGGAGAGTGCATGTACACTTGTAGATGAAACTAAAATCCAAAGTTTGTGTTGTATTGTCTCTCATGGCTAAACACATAGAAAGGTAATACATAGACAAGTAACTACAATTGCACATCTAGGTACAAGTTATTGTATAAGTAACATGGATATGTATGCATACATCTACACACACATCCAGATGCAGATACAAATACAAATGTTCATGCACCTACACATGGCCAAAAATAGATACAAACACAAACATATACACATACATATAGATATACATACATATATACACATACAAATACATACATACATACATACATACATACATACATACATACATACATACATACATATATATATATATATATATATATATATATATATATATATATATATATATATATATATATATATATATATATATATATATATATATATATATATATATATATATATATATATGCATATGGAGATGAAGAATTGGAGAGAGTGGGTTATACGTTTGGGGTTTTCAATGTCAAAGTGAAGGGAAGAGGTAATAACCCATTACATTATGGATGGAACTAAACTTCTAGGTTTGTGTTGTATTTTTTGTCATGGTTAAACATGGAGATCTAGGTAATACATATATACTTAACTACAATTGCACATTTAGGTTCTAGTTATTGTATAAGCAACATGGATATGTATGCATACATCTACATAGACATGTAGTTGTAGATATAGGTGTGGATGTTCATGCAACTGCACATGGCCATAAACAAATACATACACATGAACATATACACATACATATAGATATACATACATATGTACACACACACATATGCAAATATATATGTGTAGATAAATGTGCACATGTACATGGATATGTGCATGTACATGCACATGTAGATGCACATATACATATACATATACATGGACCTATCTATATATATGTACATATACATTTACATATACATATATTAATGCATACATATACATATATGTATATGATACATGCATGCATATACACATGCAAAATGGTATGAGTTGAAGTAGCACCTTCCATATTCTTAAGGCATAAGAAAATAAATTATGAGCATCACCTTGCAAACGACAATACAAAAAGAAAGAAGCCACAGTGGGCGCATCAGATGATTATTATAGCAAGCTTCTAGGCCAAAAAAGTGTTGTATATTCTACCATGGCTAAAAGTTTTGCCACTTGCATTTTACCTTCATACAGACACATAAACATATACACATACATAATATATATATATACACACACACACACACATACACATACATATATCAAAATATGAGCAGGGGAGATACATGCATGTAAGACCTGAGAGCATGTGCATATACATATGCATGTACTTATCCATATATATGTATATATACATTTACATATACATATATATAAATGTATACATATACATATATGTATATGATATCCATGCATATATACATGTAGAATGAAATGAAGCTATAGATACACATATACATGAACATATACATATACAATTAAATTTCTCACCACTATTTTTTTTTCTTAGGAAAAGTGAATAATATATGTAGTTGGAATGTCTCTTTAGTGTTTGGCTAAAATTTTCTCTGATTTAAGTGTGTCGTCCATAGCTTTCTTTATTGTGGCTAGCTTTTGAGATTAGATGTGAATTTTTCATTTACACTTAGTGTAATAGGCAAAGTATTGAAAATGCTGAAGAATCAAAGAGTGTATTTTGTATTTGGGGTTATGTACCAGAAAGGAGAGTAGAGAAATACATATTGCATAATTGAAGGGAAAGAATAATGAAAAGCCATTAAAAACACCCCTTTCTAACAACATGCAAATAGATGTTTACATGAGGGAAAAAGATGTGGTTAGCAACCTACCAAAGAGAAATAAAAAATGTAGATACCAACATCTATATCCTTGAGGCATAAGTAAAAAAATTATAGGCATCACCTTCTGAACAACAATATAAGAATAAAGAAACCATATTAAATGAACCTAATTATAGTTCAATTTTGGAATTAAAATTTATTAGGTAATCAAACTAAAACATGATTTCAAAATCAAGAAGACATAATTTGTAGGTGTACATATGCATGGAAACATATATATATATATATATATATATATATATATATATATATATATATATATACATTTAGAAACATAATAGCAGCATATAGATATATATGCACATATACATAGACATATAGAATGAGAAAA
>VDFB02129645.1:0-15758 GCA_007258455.2 Sequoia sempervirens | reverse complement strand
AGGGGTAGGTAGAGAGAGGGAGAGGAGATACAGAGAGATAGAGAGAGAGAGAGAGTCTAGATCTAGGTATTACATAAAACTAATTACCCAAATTTAGTAGAATTATTTTCTTTTATTTTAATTAATAATTAGTAGGTTTTCAAACAATTTTTTTATCCATCCACATTATTAACATTCTTTAAGGGGCTAAGTCTAATTTTGGCTTTATTCATGCTTTGAGGGAATACGATTCTTTATTACAACAAAATATATTTCAATTTTCTTTATCTAAGATTTTATACAATAGAAATAGTTTTTATGATGTAGTTTCAATAATTATAGGAAGGTAATTTTTAATTAATTAATTAATTCTTTTGCATCTAATTAGTGTAAGTTAAGATTGGTGAAAAAAAATATAATATTTATATTTGAAATTAATGCAAGCAATAATTCTTCAAGGAAAAAATAGAATTTTTTACTTAAAGAAATACTAATTTTTAAAAGATTTATATCATAGAATTAAGTAATAAAAGATTAGCTAAAAACAATTGATTTGGTGGAAAACAAGTGGGTGATGAGGTGCAAGTTTTAGAATGTTCTAGAAAATTATAGATGATGAAGTTTGATTGTGCATGAACAATGGTCACACATATTTATTTGGAAAGTTATCTCAAAATGTCATATATAAAGCATGTTTAAGTCAATCGTAGATTGAATGAAACCATAATAAATGAGGTTGAGATCATGTCTTAAGTGACTTTGCTGCAATAGATACTCAATCTTTTGTTGTTAACCAAATAAATATTTTCTTAAAGTTGTACTTTTTGATATCAACTATTTATAAACATGATCTATATATGAAACCCTAAACAAATTTATGCAATGAAACTTCAAAACCATTCACAATATAATTAAACATGTCTAAGATTTAAATCTAGATTGTTCAATAACATAGAATCAAGCATGAAACCATTTACAAAACGATATGTTACTCTTTTTCAATTCATATGTATATTTATATATATATAAACAATTAAATTAAGGGAAAAAATAGTTTTTTACATAAAGAAATATTATTTTTTACAAGATTTATATCATAGAATTTAAGTAATAAAAGATTAGCTAAAAAAGATTAATTTGGTGGAAAACATGATGGTGAGATACAAGTTTTAGAATGTTATAGAAAATTATAGATGATTAAATTTGATTATGATGAAAATTTATCTCAAAATATCATATATAAAACATGTTAGATTGAATGAAACCATAAGAAATGAGATTGAGATCATGTCTTAAATGACTTTGCTACAATAAATATTTACAAACATTTACTTTTATAAATATTTACTTAAAATTTACTTCTATATTAATTATTTACAAACGTGATCTACATATGAAACCCTAAACAAATTAATGAAATAAAACTTACAACCATTCCCAATATTTAAATCTAGATCGTTCAATAACAACATGGAATTTTCGCTTTATTTTATATTTTTTAAATAAAAGTTTTTTCGCTTTACCTTTTGGGCATGTCCACGCGTTGTGTAATTTCCAAGCATTTTCTTTATATTTTTTCCTCTAGGAAGTGACGGGGAAAGTACTGAAGCTGCCTATTAAATTCACACTACCCTTCCTCTCCCACATGTGCAGTCAATTTAACGCATTTGCAAGAGTTGGTCGTCATACTGAAATAATACGTACCGGCAGGCCCTCAAATGAAGCTTCCATTTCACTTTTCTATCGACGTTAAAAGCTCGGTAAGACCATCCGCATTATATCCTGATCGTCCATCATGTTTCGTCATTTTTTTACTGTTTTCGCCATTTTTTCGGCTGCTTTTCGCGCTGCTACCGACATTATGAGAATTCCGACCACTGCAAGTTGATATTGACCGTTCCTTTTCCTTCCAGTTTTTCACATTTGCCGATGTCAGAAACTTTTGCGGAATCTATCTTTCCAGGACAAGACAGGGAAGAAGTACGGGAGAGGATCGGGCATTTGAGGGCAAGACAGAAAAAAACAAAAAATATTGAGGCCTGACGCTTTGATATGTTCCAGCATTCTTTTTGTCTATCGAGGATCTCAAATTGCAGAGGGGGCATGCAATCCTGACCATTGGAGTCGTCGGTTGCAGAGGTTCCCTTCATCCTGACCATGCACATAAATTAGTACGTCACTGTACGGAACTGAGGTGACAGTTAACTTGCAAATGCATGAATCTTATCCTTCTCTGATGACCGAACGTGAATGCTAATAACTGCTCAACTGTTACTTACCACTTGCGATGAGATATTATCTGCAAGAAGATATTAACATGGTTCATCTATGCAAAATTGAGCGGCTTTGAAATTAGATCAATTGCTTTGAAGCAAATTTTTTCTTGTCTCTGGCCCAAAGTTTTATGTGTTCATCTTTCTTACAGGTATGTCATATTCTTTCTTTCCCTATATATTTTTCAATACAGATTCTTTTGTGTTGATTGAATTTCAATTAACCACAGAGCCATGAGTGAATTAAACTTCTAAGTTTTGTGGCAAAACCAACCTACATATTTGGTACCATTATAGTCCAGCACAAGTTTCCACTTCCATCTGTCCTCGTAGTCATGATAACATTTTTTTGTCCATTGTTGTAGCACCATTTTTTGCGCTTGAGCACAACTAACATGTTATAAATAAAAAATGTCATTGTCTTCTCACAAACAAAACATTGGTATGTCTACCTGTGCAAATATTACCGTTTGGAATGGGCATGAACATAGAAAATGGCGGCCAAAGGTCACCGACTGGGTAGGCCTCGACACTCTTAAGGGTTCGAACCCCTGTGAGGCGGCCATCTCTACCAGAAAACCGCCAGTCTTCTAAAAAAATATTTAATATTTTTCCATTTTAAAATATATAAATATTCAATAGGTAAGCCGTCCCACTTCTTTAGTAGCTTGTTGCCTTGATGTTTATGGATACAGGGTAGATGTTATGTAAGGGGTCCTGGAAAACCGAAAAGAGATTGCAAGTAGCTCGATTTAATATTTAAAACATATATAGAATATAAAATATTGTAAAAATGTGTCTCCCGGCCAGGGCTTAAATTTGATGGCCGTATGACCGTATTTAGAGATTTTTGCCGTAAAATACAATCAAAATTTTAAGAAGATTGTATTAGATGAAAGAAGAGATTTTGGATAGACTGTCAAAATTTATATAGAATTATAATGATATATATATTTGATTTATATATAATTTTACTTACACTAAGGTACATCATAATGTTTTAAGGGCACCTTTGAATAGATAACCGTCATTAAAAAAATTGTTGACAGGCAAGGTCGACCATCAAATTTAAGCCCTACTCCCGGCCATCATTTCTATTTGGTAAGAAAGTACAATCAATTGTAAATTTGATTTTAAAAATTATTTTCAATCAAGAACATGGTTATTTGTTAGAAAATGTTCTATCCTTGATTTAATTTTGTTTATTACACCCTAATTTCGCACTTTTAATTATCCTACGTGGAAATTTCGAATCACTCCCAATTTTTTACAGTAGCTTACTTGGCAAGTCCCCTAGTTATAACTAAAGTTTCAGGGCCACATCATCAAATATGATGCCACATCAGCATGCTTTTTATCAAGGTGTCCAAAAAGGCCCAAAAAAAAGTGAGACCAATACTTGTGCATTCACACATGTTTTATTGAGCGCTGATGTGGAATCACATGATTGGTTGCTTTTTAGATCAAAGGATACATTTTGTTTAATTATGGGTAGTCATCATCAACACTAACAACTTTAAAGTCACAACTATTGGTCCAATATTGATAAAAATATTGGGCATTATATATTATGTTCTATGTGAAGAACTTTCGAAAGGAGGAGAAATAAGACGACAAAGTTGGCCGACAGAATAGTAAAAGTGTGCATGCACTAAAAATATTGGAAAAAATCCTATATTTTCCACTTGTTTAATATAGGACGAGTTGACGGACACTAGTCAAATGTTCTAATACTTGTCTAATACCTCTCTCTTATACTTGTCTATATCTTCATCCATCTCTATTACTTATCTCTCTATATATGTATATCTTCCATCTCTATCATTATCTCTCCCTCTCCTCTCCATATCCCTCTCGCTCTCCATCTCCATCTCTATCTTCCTTTCTTTCCCTATTTTCCTCTATATCTATATCCCCTATCTCTATCTCCTTACTCCCCTCTCTCTCTCTCACTCTTAACCCCTCTATCTCCATATTTCTATCCTTGTTTCTCCCTATCTCTACCTCTCTCCCTACTGCAAACATAACATGAACCTATTGGTAATGGGGCTTGATTATTGTCCTCATTCAAAAGTTTTATTTTAGTTGTGATTGAATCCTTGTAAGTGGATATATAATTGATTTGAAGTTATCACTTCTCCTTTCAGATCTGTGTTACATGAACAACATCATTTTCTAAATGACTTACCAATTGATCTCATATACTAAACAAATGTATGTAACTAATATCTACCAAAAAAAAATCCTCATTGATCTTCCACACCTTTTCACTTTACCGTATGTACAATAACAAGGAAGAAGAGGCAGAGCAACCTCTAAAAGACCTTGTTTTTTGGTTTTCAAAGTGCTTTTACTGATTTAAAGATAAAGCTATATTTAGATTTAAAACAATATTAGTAAATGAGATCAATTGGTTGGGGCTTTATATATTTGGGCATTTTATAGTTTGAGGAGAAAATTTTGAGAGCGAATCATCCAAAACACTTGGATCATCAAATCTACAAATTTTATAGATTTATGTAAAAGCTATAATGAACACTTGGATCATCCTCAAACCAATTTCACTTGAAAATATGTTTTACTATTGCCCATAAGAAAATCTTCAATTGGTTTACCTTTGATTTACGAGGATGGCCTAATGGCAGCCTTTCCTTTTGCTTTTTATTACTTGTAGGTTTGTGCAAATTTTGTTAATGGTACTGGTTAAACTTTCCTATTTTTGGGATTTCACTTCATATGTCAAATCTCTAGGTATTCAATCATGTGTGTATTAAAAGATCTCTGGGGTACAAATTTATGTATACTGAGATTTGAACTGAAATTGAACTTAAAAGAAAAATGGAGAAATAAACAGAGAACAAAACCTCCTGTTATTTTATCTTCAAAACTGAAAAACAAGGTTATATGTTTAACAATAAAATAGGTAGGAAAGTCTTTTGAAAAACCCAATCCAAACTGTCTTAGATTTACTCACTAATCTACAACTAACTTATTTCAAATCATCTCCACATGTTAATCTTAATACACTATTCTTTACAAAGGTTACCCATTTATTGTCCTTCGCAAAAATACCAATTATACTGGTTTTTGTTCTTCAAAGACAAAATGTCAAAACTGTATAGCAAATGTTGCTACACTGTTGAATGCAATGAATAGTAGAGCTTACCCATTTATTTAAAAAAGTTTGACACTACCCATTTTACAATTTCTATATTTCAAATACAATACCATAAATTAAAATATTCATCTCCACAAATCTTCGGCGTACCCATTGCACACGAAGGTGCGATTACTAGTTATTACAACTTCAGACAACCATTCATTTCTTTATTGTCCTTTCACTTTTAGTCTTGTTTTCTTCTTTTATTCACACGCATAACCTTGTCGCTTTGCATTTAACAGTTTGTTTGAGCATTTTGACTACTTCTCTTCCTTACTTTTGCGCATAAATATTTTCACTGCCTCTGGACCTTTCAAAAATTTTATGATAACCGGGTTTATGGATCAACGCTAGTTAATGGTGCTAATAGTAAGCATGTATTGGTTTTCAACAATTTTGTATCTCGATAAATTAATTAGAAAGTTATATAAAATTTAATATAATAATTTTTAATAATTTTTAATATTTTTAAAATTATATAAAATTTAATATAATAATTTTTAATATATAAATCAAATTATGGTAAATACTCTCACAATTATTGGTACATGTTCAATTATAAGGTCTCTTCTAGTAGGAAACAACACAAGGTAATTGAATTTGAAAATTTTAAATTTGATATTCAATCCCAAATACTTCATGATGAATTCTAAGTGATGTGAAATTAAATTTACACAAAAAAATTGTTAACTTCAATATAATGAATTAATGTATGGATATGAATGTGAGTATAGATGTAAATAATGGTGTCTAAATAATGTGAATATATGAAAATATGTGTTAGTAATGGAATAAGATTAAATGTATGAAATAGGTAAATAAATAGTAAAATATATTACTAACTAAAATTTGAAGAATCAATCAAATTTAATTAAAGAATATATATCTTGTAAATATGTAATTATATTAAATCATTTCATCAAAATAAAAATATAAATTAAACATAAATGAATATAATTATATTAATTTCATCATTATAATATATATATATATATATATATATAAAATCTAAAAATATAATTATATTTTAAATCCTTCTACAATTTTTTTTGGTCCAATATATAATTTAAAAAATAAAATAAAAATCTATACTAAATATTGAATATTGGATGTGACAAGAGACATCCTAATTACTAATTCCACTCAACACGGCACCGAAAGTGTTTATCACTTTCTTGGGGAGCCTCAAACCCCCTAAATTACGCATTTGATTCTTTAATCTTTACAAGTGGCTGTCACAATCACTCTCTAAACCAAATCTAATCTAATCCCTTTTTCTCTACTTTCCACGCATTTTCGTTTGGTCGAACCGAAACCACTTTATAATTTCTAGGCATTTTCCTTAGCTTTTTTGGTCTTTGATGTGTCGATAAATGACTGAATCTGCCCATTTCTTTCTGCAGGTCGGCGCCTCGTGTAATTTCTAAGCTTTTTCTCTACTTTTCTTTTCCTCGATGAAACGAGGAAAGTACTGAACCTGCCTGTGGTATGATCTATTTAATTCACGCTACCCCTCCTCTCCCACATAAACTGCGCTTTCGTTA
This sequence comes from Sequoia sempervirens, assembly GCA_007258455.2. Taxonomy (NCBI): domain Eukaryota; kingdom Viridiplantae; phylum Streptophyta; class Pinopsida; order Cupressales; family Cupressaceae; genus Sequoia; species Sequoia sempervirens. The sequence continues at coordinate 8,802 of VDFB02129645.1, read as the reverse complement.
CGCACACTGCAATTAATTCCTATTCGTTCTGCTCTATCTTTCTATTTTTGAACGGGTTATTAGCGTTTGAATTGGCATCAATGGCATCTTCTTCATCATCTCAGCGGCAAAATCAGCAATTTAATGTTTTCTCTGGAATGGAACCTGCCGGCAAAAGAAGGAAGGCTTCTGAATCTTCAACATTGTATGATGTTTTCATCAACCAGAGAGGCCCCGATGTCAAACTAACTTTGGCTACTCAGCTTTACAACTCTCTTCAAGAGTTGGGAATAGAGGCGTTTCTTGATTCCGAAGAAAAGGAGCTAGGAAATTCGTTTCCTTCTATTATTGAGACTGCCATCCGGTCTGCTAAGGTACACATAGCCATCTTTTCCAAAAGATATGCAGAGTCAGCTTGGTGTTTGAATGAGCTACTTCTCATGTTAGAAAGTACGGCCAAAATTATCCCCGTGTTTTATCAAGTGAAGCCTGCTGATCTCCGCTACATGGAGAGGGGAGTATACGCTGAAGCATTCATTAAATATAAAGAGAAGGGCAGATACCTGGACAAGCTTAACGCGTGGAAGGAAGCCCTTGGGTCTCTTTCTCTGATAGCCGGGGAAGAATTCAACAGTTAATATTTCTGTAATTTTGGTAGTTGTACGTTATACAATTCCTTCGAATCTGGTTTATCATTTTTCTCACGAAATGCTACTATCATTTACAATGTTTCAGTGAATGGGATTGCCAAAAAATAGTAGCAGCTGTGCAAAAAGAAGTACAAAGGAAAACATTTTTACATGTTGCTGAATACCCAGTGGGGCTCTACAATCTTGTGCAAGATTTTGAAAAGCGATGCCTTGATGAACTTGTTCAAGATTTTGAAAATCAGTGCGGGCAGGAAGAAGGTAAGCATAAGGCTCAAGTAGTAGGCATTTTTGGCATGGGCGGATTGGGGAAAACAACTCTCGCCAAAGAATTGTTTAACCGAAATCGTTTGAATTACCAAAGAGCAAGTTTTTTGTTTGATGTGCGAGAAAAGTCTGTGACATGCCAATTACCTTCCTTACAAGATAAGCTTATCAAAGATCTCTTTGGCAAAGAGATCAACTGTACAAGTACAGAGGAAGGAACAGCCTATCTCAAAGATCGTTTCCGAAGGAGCCCCTTTTTAAGCGTTTTAATTGTTGTAGATGACGTCGATCATGTGGAGCAGTTAAATGCTATAGCGGTCATGGATATCTTAAAAAATTCTGGTAATAGTCTGGTTATTGTCACGACCCGTGACGCTGGTGTGCTTATAACCGCAGGGATTACTGTTGGTTATAATTTGAAAGGAATGGATAGAAATTATGCGAGAGAACTCTTCTGTTGGCATGCCTTCCGCCATGCCCATCCATGTAGCGGGTATGAGGTACTGGTTGACGACTTTGTAGGCATGTGTGGAGGCTTACCTTTGTCGCTTCAGGTTCTGGGCAGACATGTTCATGGTAGACCTCGCAGTTATTGGACTTCAGAGTTGATTAAAGTTAATAAGACGCTGCCTTGGGATGTAAAGCAAAGACTGTTAATAAGTTTTCATGCATTGGATGGTGAAGAAAAACAGGTTTTCATGGATACTGCTTGGTTTTTTTGTGGGCAAACCGAAGAGTACAGCGGAAAGAATATGGAAGGCATCAGGATGGAACGCACACCATGCACTGGAAACACTCAAAGATAGGTGTCTTGTAGAAGAAATCGAAAATTTGAGTCTGAGTCTGAATATACAAGGGGAAATTGTATTGAGAATGCACGACCACCTGAGAGACTTGGGAAGAGAAATGGCACTTGAGCTCAGCCCTCCTCATCGCCTGTGGCGTCCTCAAGATCTGAAATCTTTGGTATGTATGTTATGCCTCCAGATTCCTTCTTAGTATTTTAATATTCCAAATCTTAACTTGTCACTAAATAGATGGAAAACTGAGCTGCTTCTCTGTATGCAGAAATCAATGGGCTTCAAAACTATCCTCACCAAAACCAATGTCAGGTGTTTCAGTTCCATTTTTGACGAGTCCATGGGTACTCAAGTTACGTTCTTTTTAGGCCAGTCAGATAGTTGTCTTGAGACGTCAGCTTTTTTACCATGGCTCCAGCTTGAGGGGAATTCCAAAGAACAGGCAAGCATTCCTTCGTGGATTCCTCTTCAAAATTTGCATTGTTTGAAAATCCGCTTGGGACAACTCAAAACATTGTGGGATAATAGAATACAGGTATTTGATCCCCTCTCACAACATATAAATCTCCCTTAAGGTTATGGTGGAATACATTATGTTATAGTTGTCCTCGGACTATTTGTTTTTTCTTTATCATTGAGAGCTTTACACAAATTTATCTTGAATTTCAGGCACCGTCCCAGTTGAAAGAGCTGCAAATTTCCCAAACATCTTTAAAAGAGTTTCCAGAATTTCTAGGCATATCAGATAATTTAGAGAATGTTTTCTTAGATGCCTGGGGATTGCCAATCCAAGGGATGTCTTTACTAGAATCTCTCGGAATGAATCTTTCTAGTTTATATTTGAGGTTTTCCACATTAAAAGCGGAGAAGGCTTACACTAAAAGAGGAGATATGACTCTGAGTGAATCTTTGGTTATCAAGAACTTCAAATTTAATGGGGAGTTGGATTGGAATAATGGGAAGGCCCCAGTGAGTGGCCTTGAAAAGCTAGAGATTAGCCATGAACAATCTGTATCCAAGATCTTAATTAGTGGGATTCACTATCCAAGCCTTGAGTCTATCAAACTTCATTACATGGAAAATCTAATGGAAGTTGATTTGACAAGGGTAAACACGTTGAGGTCTCTTGATATTGGAAATTGTAAAAAACTCAAAAGATTGGCAGCAACATCTGATCTTCCAAATCTTAGGAACTCGACAAGTGTGTCGGGAATTCCAGATCTTAGGAATCTTGCAGGATCGATGGTTAAAGATTGTACAGATTTGGTAGCAGTTGACCATTTTAATAGTGTATCAGGAGTATCTAGTTTTAGGATGCTGGCACAATTGAAAATTAGTAAATGTCCAGAGCTTGAAGAGCTAAGGCTTGGACATCTGAGCTGCCTGGAAAACATTACTATTGAAGACTGTAATCATTTGAAGTACTTGTGCTTCAGTGGTATGAAGTGTCTGGAGAGCATGACATTCGAGAGAAATGTGATGGTGAAATATTTTGAGTTGGATGATTGTGAAAAGTTGAAAACAATGCTTAGAGAGCTGACTATTAGAGAGTGTCCTGAGCTTGAGGAGTTGCCATGTCTTTCCAGAGTGAACGCCATGGAGAAAATTGAGATTCAGTCTTGTGAGAAGATACAGAACATTAGGCTGCCAACAACACTCATCAGCCTATTTGTAGAGAGCTGCAGAGATTTGCAAACATTAGCAGGGACCGGTGATCTTCTGGAGCTTAGAGAGCTGACTATTAGAGAGTGTCCTGAGCTCGAGGAGTTGCCATGTCTTTCCAGAGTGAACGCCATTGAGAAAATTGAGATTCACTCTTGTAAGAAGATACAGAACATTAGGCTGCCAACAACACTCATCAGTCTATTCGTAGAGAGCTGCAGAGATTTGCAAACATTAGCAGGGACCGGTGATATTCTGGAGCTTAGAGAGCTGACTATTAGAGAGTGTCCTGAGCTCGAGGAGTTGCCATGTCTTTCCAGAGTGAACGCCATGAACGCCATGGAGAAAATTTGATTCACTCTTGTGAGAAGATACAGAACATTAGGCTGCCAACAACACTCATCAGTCTATTTGTAGAGAGCTGCAGAGATTTGCAAACATTAGCAGGGACCGGTGATCTCTGAGCTTAGAGAGCTGACTATTAGAAAGTGTCCTGAGCTTGAGGAGTTGCCATGTCTTTCCAGAGTGACGCCAGAAATTGAGATTCACCTTGTGAGAAGATACAGAACATTAGGCTGCCAACAACACTCATCAGTCTGTTTGTAGAGAGCTGCAGAGATTTGCAAACATTAGCAGGGACCGGTGATCTTCTGGAGCTTAGAGAGCTGACTATTAGAAAGTGTCCTGAGCTTGAGGAGTTGCCATGTCTTTCCAGAGTGAACGCCATGGAGAAAATTGAGATTCACTCTTGTGAGAAGATACAGAACATTAGGCTGCCAACAACACTCATCAGTCTGTTTGTAGAGAGCTGCAGAGATTTGCAAACATTAGCAGGGACCGGTGATCTTCTGGAGCTTAGAGAGCTGACTATTAGAGAGTGTCCTGAGCTTGAGGAGTTGCCATGTCTTTCCAGAGTGAACGCCATGGAGAAAATTGAGATTCACTCTTGTGAGAAGATACAGAACATTAGGCTGCCAACAACACTCATCAGTCTATTTGTAGAGAGCTGCAGAGATTTGCAAACATTAGCAGGGACCGGTGATCTTCTGGAGCTTAGAGAGCTGACTATTAGAAAGTGTCCTGAGCTTGAGGAGTTGCCATGTCTTTCCAGAGTGAACGCCATGGAGAAAATTGAGATTCACTCTTGTGAGAAGATACAGAACATTAGGCTGCCAACAACACTCATCAGTCTATTTGTAGAGAGCTGCAGAGATTTGCAAACATTAGCAGGGACCGGTGATCTTCTGGAGCTTAGAGAGCTGACTATTAGAAAGTGTCCTGAGCTTGAGGAGTTGCCATGTCTTTCCAGAGTGAACGCCATGGAGAAAATTGAGATTCACTCTTGTGAGAAGATACAGAACATTAGGCTGCCAACAACACTCATCAGTCTGTTTGTAGAGAGCTGCAGAGATTTGCAAACATTAGCAGGGACCGGTGATCTTCTGGAGCTTAGAGAGCTGACTATTAGAAAGTGTCCTGAGCTTGAGGAGTTGCTATGTCTTTCCAGAGTGAACGCCGTGGAGAAAATTGAGATTCACTCTTGTGAGAAGATACAGAACATTAGGCTGCCAACGACACTCATCAGTCTGTTTGTAGAGAGCTGCAGAGATTTGCAAACATTAGCAGGGACCGGTGATCTTCCGGAGCTTAGAGAGCTGACTATTAGAAAGTGTCCTGAGCTTGAGGAGTTGCCATGTCTTTCCAGAGTGAACCTGGAGAGAATCAGATTCACTTGAGAAGATAGAACACAGGGCTGCCAACACTCACCAGTCTACTCCAGAGAGCCGCAGAGACGGTGCTACTAAGGGACCGGTGATCTTCGCAGAGCTGACTATTGAGAGTGCCCTGAAACATTAGCATTGGGAGACCGGCTGCCAACAACACCATCAGTCTCTGGAGCTGTAGAGATTTGCAAGCATTAGCAGGGACCGGTGATTAGAGAGCTGACCATTAGAGAGCGTCCTGAGCTTGAGGAGTTGCCATGTCTTTCCAGAGTGAACGCCATGGAGAAAATTGAGATTCACTCTTGTGAGAAGATACAGAACATTAGGCTGCCAACAACACTCATCAGTCTGTTTGTAGAGAGCTGCAGAGATTTGCAAACATTAGCAGTGACCGATGATCTTCTGGAGCTTAGAGAGCTGACTATTAGAAAGTGTCCTGAGCTTGAGGAGTTGCCATGTCTTTCCAGAGTGAGCGCCATGGAGAAAATTGAGATTCACTCTTGTGAGAAGATACAGAACATTAGGCTACCAACAACACTCATCAGTCTGTCTGTACAAAGCTGCAGAGATTTGCGAACAGTAGCAGAAACCGGCGATCATCTGGAGCTTAGAAAGCTGATTATTAGTAATTGTCCCGAGCTTGAGGAGTTGCCAAATATTTCCAGAATGTGGTGCTTGGAGCAAATTGTGATTGACTCTTTCGAGAGGGTGCAGAACATAGCAGGTATTGAAGAGTTACGTGCATCAGAATATATGAAACTTAGTTATTGCAGCAGTGCACTAATACGGAATTGCATTCACAAGCTGAAGGTAATGATTTCAGTACTCCCTTTTAACAGGCAATCATAAATATCATTTTTAACGCAAGCGTTCTTTTATTTCATTATTGACCTTCAGCTCTGTTTTGTCGCTTGTCCTTACAAGATAGTCTATATTTTCGTTAAGTTGTATTTTGAGTGATTTTTAAATGAAAAGAATTTGCCGTGGAAGAACTGAGTATTTTGTCTTTTATTTCAGAGAGTGCCATCAAAGGGAATGACTGTGATTGGAAGAGCAGCGGATGGAGCGGCGTCAAGTTTAAACGAAAATCTGTTTTGTGGAGGTAATATTGGCGTCGATGTAGTGATTGAAATTGGTACTCAAAAAAATTATCCCAGCAAAAATTATCCCAGCATGCTTACAGCTACTACACATATTGTATGCATTTTTGTTGGGGTTGATAGCTCTTGTTCGTTATCGGATATAAATATATCACTTCCGGGCGGCATTCACTGTCAGGTGCGTGAAGGAGAATGGATAATTACAATGGTAGCACGTGATTATTGGTGTAGGAGTTATATTCTTGAAGTTTTGAATGTTTTGAGTCGTCATGGAGTAGTGAAGAAGGGGTTTCGGGTAAACGTGAAATTTGGAGAAGAGTGGAAAACTCATCTAGTGCTCTCTACAATTGTTGATAGGTTATATCATTCATGAGTTGAGTTTTCATGGTAGTCTTTATTTTTGAAACATTCAAAATGTAGATTCAAGATTGAATTGTATTTTCTAGAATCATAGAGTTTTTAAAAAAGAAGTGAATTTTAATTTAATTGAAATAATTTATTTTTAATAATAAAAGATATTTGGGTTTAATTTCTTGTATGATCATGTTTGAAGCTTGAATATGAAAGCTCATCAATTAATGAGAAGTTTTTTGATCTCTTAAATTATTCATAAAAGGAGAAAATTTAATTAAGATATAGATTAATTGATGGAAATTTAAAGTGAGGTTTTTAATAATAATAATTTTTTAGTTTTTGTTATGATAGTAATAATTAATATTTTAAAAAGGTTTTGATTAATTAATAATAATGACAACTTTCAATTAATTAAAAATAATTATTTTAAAAAATAATGTTAATATTTGTTTTTAAATGCAAGGATATACATTTTTAATGAAAAATGATAGAAAAAATTATGTAAAAAATTATCTTTTTATTAATAAATAGTAGGTAGGTCTCACCTCTTCATATTATAATAAATTAAGTACTATTAAAATAAAGAAGCATAAAAGGATTTAAGCGACATGATCAATTGTGAGAAAATACACAGTGTAGATTAAATTGAGAAAAATAATACACTCAAATAAACACACAAATTTATGTGAAAAACTTGATAAAATTATACTAGGAAAAAACCATGGACGAAGATTTTTAATATTTTATTATTGTGAAAAAATCCATTGATACAACAATCATCAAACTATACAAAAATAATTACTTCACATAGGATAAGAAATCTGTTAGAAATATATGCCTAAATCATCACAGGCTGTAACCTCTATTGGAGCCAAGTTGGTGTGATATTTTTTAATGTTTGGCCGACTAGCAGCTTTGAAACATTGTGATTTGTATAGGTCGCTATGACCTTGCAAGAGTCTTGCCAAAAGCTTCACCTTTGAAGTCATTGGGGAGACTTGGCCAAGAGGGATACTATCGGTAAGAAGTCTTACTGATGTGTGAATGTCTTGCCGAACGGTTACACTTAGGAGTCTTCGGTGTGGCATGTGACTTCGCTATGAACTCCTGGCAATGTGTTTCTCTTGTTGATGTTCATCAGGGTAACATGAATGTTCCGGTATGAAGTCTGGGCGACGTGTTTATGTCTCGCCGATGTTGTAATTTATTCTCGATATGACTCTTGGTGACTAGTGGTCTCGGGGTAACTTGGAGAACTCGGTAAGAACTCTCAACAAGAGTGGTAAGTCTTGTCGACCGTTCGGTACTCGATATAACATAAAAACCTCAGAGAAAAGTCTCAACGATGGACGTTTGTCTTAGTGATGAGGAAGTCTATTGTCGGTATGACTTGAGACCTCGATAAGAACTCTCAGCGAAAGACAAATGTCTTGCCGACTGTCGGATGCTTCGGTATAACATGAAGGCTTGGGTGGATGTCTTGGCGAGAGCGGTAAGTCTTGCCGATAGTATAACATTTCGATGTGACTTTGAACATCGGTATAATGTCTCACCGAAGAGCAGTATGTCTCACCGATAGAAATACTGAAGTCAGTGCAACTTGTGATATCGATGTAACCTTTTGCCGATGGAGACGACTCTTGGCGATAACGTGTAATCGGGTCTTGTGGCATCGGGGAGACACTTCTTGTGTCTCACCGACATGCCAACATAGGTTGAACACCTTTGACTGATTGGGAGACCATCCTATGTGGTGAGTCTTGGACCAATCATAGAAGCCGAATTGGAACCGTTGGAAGACAGTCCGTTGTGGCAGTTCTATGAGGAAGTTCGACAGACAGGGAACAAAATGAATATAGTTTGTAGTTGCAGATGCTCGGGGGTTCAGTTGGTTCGATCAATAGTTGGATGAACAGTTTGGTGTATGATCAGTGGATGAATTCTATTCTGTGAAGACTGTAACGTGAATGTTTTGTAACAAGGTTGTTCATGATGAATGCTACTGTAAACTAACATCAGAAAGATAAGTAAGAACTCTGTATGTGATCTTTATTGCTGTAATACAAAGTGACTTCTCTTAGTGTGATGGGTTTTTCTCCCGTAAGGGTTTTCCCACGTAAATCTGGTGTTCATATGTGTTTGTCAAATACTCTATTTCTGTTATTGCTTTCAAGTGCATCTTAATTGGACTGTAATTATAAAATTTAAAAGAGTCACTACATTCCTCCCTAAGGTTTTGACGTTAGGAGAGTTGTTTCTGCACCTGTAC
>VDFB02129644.1:90202-112830 GCA_007258455.2 Sequoia sempervirens | reverse complement strand
ATCGCACTTACTAAAAATAGTAAGTTGCCAGAATTCGATGAAATTTCTGTGGAAACTTGCTGGAAGCATACTAATAACAATGTTAAGCTCAATTTGCAATTTATTCACCTCATTTGACTTCAGGTTGGCTGGAAAATTCAAAACCCTAATTTTTCAGACTTGGCCAAAATTTCAAGCTTAAACTCAATGACGGGCACAATCCCGGAAAGACAGACAGTAGAAAAGAGAGACAACGACAAAACGAACGGCAAAGCTGCTGGCCTGGGGTCCCCATTTGCAATATGTGAAAAACGCCACAACAATAACTTTTGATTAGTTTCTCCGTTTTTACAATTTCAATGGCGTTGGGATAGTCTTTCAAAGCTCTTTACACCCATCCATGCATTTTTTTTAGATTTCTCTCTAGGTACATTTTATTCAATTTTTTGTGTTTTCACACTATGGTGAATTACTTGGAGACTTTTTGTTTGTGTGGGATGACTTGTTTTAGGTTGTTCTATATGTATTTCGAGCATTTTTTCCTATTTGGGCATTGTAAACATGTTTTGTAAGCACATTCTCTTTTGAGATGCATTGAGATAAAGTGTCATTCTGGTGTATACTTTTAGGGATTTTGCACATCCTGTTGTGCTTTCTGTACTCGCACTATGATATAAAGTGCCATGGGGGGTAGTGTAGGCCTTTTGTTTTTCCATCACACTTTTGTCAAGTGAGTGTTCCTTCCACAATAGCATCAAATCCTGGTGATTCTCGCCTCATGCATGTGTGCCTTAGTTTGCACACCCTTTTTATTTGTAGGTGCTTTCAATTGTAGTTGGTTGAGAGTGTGTCATAAGTAAATAAGACTTTAGTTAATATTAATAATCCATGTACTTATGTTATGTACGTGTCATGTTAATTAGTTGTCTCGGGAATTAAGTTCCTGACGAAGTAATTAGTTATAATGAAGGGACGTGATGGTTGGTACCTCAACCACCGCCAGTGTACTATATGTACTTGAGTCATGTAGTCAGGAAACATTGCGGTTCTACTATGCTATGCTATGTTTTGTTTGGAGACATTATGATGTAAATGGCGAATACTAAATAAAGCAATACATCTATGTTCTATGAATTGCCATGTGATTATTATATGCTGTCAATGTTATTTTATATTTCCGTTTACTCTGTACATCATTGTACCCATAGTGAGTAAACATTTGGCGTTGCTGCCTAAGCGAACCCAGTAAACATCCAGACAGGAGAATGGTGTCGTGATGGGGCAGCCAACCGAAGGGCCAGTACAAGCAAACGAGGATTGCGAAGACGTGACGGAAGATCTTTGTAGTTTGTGGGAAATCTTGTTAAAGGACCATGTACGGAGGGAGGCTCTCAGGCAAGAGATCCCTCAGTCAGTCATTTGGGATAGACTGCATGTCAACCAAGAGGTCGACCATCCCCTTACCAGACTGCCGAGATTGATAGCCCGCCATTTCATCATCTTATAGGACCTTCGGGCGAAGGAGGATCAGGAATGCCGAAGGCAACAAATATTTCAGCGGTACAAAGAAAGACCCAAATGGGAAGAGGAGGAATGAGACACTAGCCGGAGACGTACGTCCGGTAACCAACAATGATCGCCTAAACAACTTTTAATGCCCATAAGGCCGAACAAAGACAAAAACCGAGTACCAAGCGGACACGAGACTCAAGAGGAGAAGGTTCGGCAACCATTCAAGCTGCAAGAGCAAGAAAACCGGCAAAAAAGACTAAGGCAAGTTGATATAGAATTTGATGAAGATTTAATTGAAATAAACTAGAGTATTAAAAGAACACATGAGAATCTTACGAAAATAGACAAATCCATTAGTAGAGTACAACAAAGTTTGGTTGCAGGGAGGGACGAAGGACCCTTCAGCACTCTATACATAGGAAGGTACAATATTAGTGAAAATGAAAATGAATTAAGTAAAGAACTTGATAGTAGTATCAGACGCTTTCGGGAGTTGTCCCTATCAGACGATGACGAACGGCTGACGAGTGGAAGATCTGAGCCCAGTACCCCAAGGCGGAGAGAGTACCGAAGGGAACCCCTGGAGACTCAAGGTGTCAAGGACACTGACAGAAGACGTGGGAGCGACTCGTATGTGGCCGAGAGTGCAAGTGACGCACCAGAACATAGCGGGGAAACCAGTCTAATCAGGTCCAATACACAAGGAGGGCAGCAAGTAAAGATGGTGACTCCTGAGCGGCAGAAGCTGTCGAAGTTTATGGGGAATGGGTCAGAAGATCCAGTAATACATTGTAAAACATGTGAAACCATCTGAATAGCAAGCAGACAGGATGATCCGGATTAGTGGCTGAAAGCATTTCCAGCAACACTCAAAGATAGTGCCATCAACTGGTACTCTGAATTAGATCAAGCACAAAAAGCCACATGGAGGTTATTGAAGCAAGCGTTCCAAGAGAAGTTCAAACTCCTGTGGGATGATAGCGAGATTGTTGCGAAGATATACAATACCAAGCAAGGAAAGCACGAGAGTGTGTGGACCTACAACCGAAGACTCGAAGATTTCCTAGGGAAATTGGAGGCATAGCCGGCCGACGGGTTGAAGAAAAGATGGTTCATCGAGGGCTTGCTTCCGTCATTAAGAAAGAAAATGAAAGTCGTACCTTCTTCGTCAAATGCCGAAGCATACAATCGGGCAATGGACATAGAAAATGAAAATAAAACATCCTCCCAATGGAAAAAGAAGACAAACGATGAGGAGAGTCCAAACGATAGCGATGATGAATCCAAGACCGTACAAGCAGTTAGAAAAGATATGATGCGAATGATGAAAGAATTGAAGGCTGACAAAGAAAGTGTGAGGGACGCACAGGAACTGTGGTGTACAAAGTGTAATGGGGAAGGTCACACAAAAGCAAATTGTCCAAAGAAGATGTTCTGTGATATCTGCCAAGTTATGGGACATTCCATCAAGGAATGCCCATACAATTTGAGAGCAAGGGGTACGCAAGTACTCTTCACTCAAGGAGAGTCGTCAACACCGCCGAACACACCACCGAAGCCCCAATACAATAGCAATGCATCCCCTGGAGGTTACCGAAGCAACAGAAGTCCGACGAACATGATACAGTACGATGCCAAAGGAAGGCCCATGATCCAATGCAGGAAGTGCAACAAATGGGGCCACTTCGCCAGGGATTGCCAGAACGGTCAAGGTTCGGGAGGGAGATTGTGTAAGTGGTGTGGACCAGGCAATCATGAAGATAACGAATGCCCTAAGTAAAAGGGTATCCACATGTTGGAAGTAGAAGAACAAGAGGTGCTGGCGATCACCAAAGCACAAGCAAAAAAGGCCACTTACCCAAATCCATGTTCAGAGAAACAAAGGATGAAGGAAGCAAAAACCGAAGTGGAACTGGCGATAGCGAAGGAAAACAAAGTACCTTTGGAGAAGCCAGGAACCTCTCGGCAGTCAAAGGCGGAAACCAACATCATACGGCAGGGACTGCAAACCACCATACCGATCAAAGTAATTGACCTTCTCCAGACTATGCCGCAGTTGGGATTGGCGATCACAAACGTCGTCGAGGATGGCAAGCAACCTCGATTGGAGGAACAAAGGCAAGAACTGGTACCAAAACTACCACCGTATGGTGAACAAATAATCGACCCAATATTGCTTACAGCGAACATTGGGAAGATGCCAACGATCGTGCATATCGAGATCAGAGGGAATATCTTGACAAATACTATCGTCGACGAAGGATTGGGAGTCAACGTACTACCCAAAGACACATGGAAGAGTCTTGGGAAGCCTACACTCTGGCTGCCAACATTCCAACTGGTTGGCGCTGATCAACATGGTATTAAGCCATTGGGAATGTTGATGGCGCAAAAGGTGACGATTGGGACACAACAATTTTTGCTAAATTTTATCGTCATCCCATTACAAAGGAAAGTGTATGATGCACTACTTGGGAGAGGATGGCTGATAGCCGCGAAGGAAAATCATAATTGGAAGAGGAACACACTCTCGATCGAGAACAACGGGCAGAAGTACGTCATTGACTTGAAGTACCAGGCCGTGAGCGAAGAATTGGCTTCCTCCGGATTTGAATCGGATGGAGGTGAGTCAAATGTGGACGAAGGAAGGGAAGCTATGGAAGCGAACAACAAAGGCGTACTTGAACTTGAGAGTTGTTTGGAGGACGAGACAAGCTCGCTGAATGGCTTATTTCATTGGCAGATGGAAGACTATGAAGTGTTCCACTGAGAGTGTAACATGCTACAAATTGGGGAAATCAAGAAGAGAAACAGGGAATGCCTAGCCAAACACTTCCGACCAGTATGGAGAGTACAAAGAAAGAGTATCAAAACCAGATGATATGCCAGTCCACAAGTCCGAATAGGAACAAGATGAAAAAAATGTGTTGGAGTTAAAAATTAAAAGTATGAAAAAATTAAAAATTGAAAAAAGAGAGATGAAGAGAGAAGAAAGAAATCAAAAATAAAGAAAAATGGAAGAGAAAATGAGAAAAAGAAAAAAATGAAGCAAGAGGAGAGAGAAAGAGGGAGGAATAAAAAAAGAGAAATAAAATTTGGGAAGAGAAAAATTGAAAAGAGGAAAAAAGAAAATTATAAATTATAAAAGGAGTGAAGTGGGGAAAAATAGAGAGAATTAAAAAATTGAAGAAGACAAATAAAAGAAATTTGAAGAGATAAAGGCAAGTTTTATAAAAAATCAAAAGGCAATACTCTTATTCAGCACAAGGTATGTCGTACGGTCAAGCTTGGGAAGGAAAAGGGGAAAGGAGAGAGATTGGACAAAATTTCAGAAGCCAAGCCAGTCACACGAGGGAAGGAAGGGCGAAGCAAAGAGAAGTCTGTACGCTTATCTCAGGAGGCACTTCCGTACAATGTACGGACTAGGAGGAACTCAAGAGGAGATCACGTACGGACCAGAAGAAGTTGACACGTATGGAGCACAAGAGGAGGTCGACACGTATGGAGCACAGGAGAAGAAGACGTACAACGGACAAAGGAGAACCTCATACGGTTCAAAAGAAGTTCGTACGCCAGAAGACCAGCTGTATGAGTGCAAGAAGAGGAGGTCGTACGATATCAACAGAAGCACACAATACGCTTTCACGTGAGAAGAAAATTAAGGTTGCAAGTGCTAAGTCAACAAGGAAGGACCACGTCAAAAATCAAACCCCTCATTGACAAGGCCGTACGCACAAAGCAGGAGTCCGTACGCATAAAGCAAGAGTCCGTACGCATGAAGAAGTCCGTATGCATAAAGAAGTTCATACGTATTGAGCAAGTGAAGGCCGTACGGTGCAGAAAGGGAGAAGCCGTACTAAGTGTCAACTTGAACAAGGGGAGATGTCAAAAGAGGGAGTCAAACGTAAACGCCGTACCAGTTGCCGGCAAGCATCACCAATACGGAAATTGGAGTGTCATAACATCCATTTCCGTACCAAGCATTGACCTGGAGAAAGTAAATTCTAAGAAAAACAATGCAAAATCTGTATTTTTCAGCTTCATCAACACTATTCGGAACCTGTGGAAAAATCATGAAAATGAGGTGCGCGATGCAGTTTCGAGTGGTTTTAGAAGTGTTAAATTGGTCTTGGCGGTGAGGGCGCTACCCCTCGACCCTGCCCTGTATTGCGATAGGGAGCATGCTAGGGGCACTGCCCTCGGACCCCGTGAGGGGCGCTGCCCCTTGACCCCTCTGGGGGTGCTGCCCCTAGACCCCCATCAGATTTATTGGAATTTCCAAATTGCAATGCAACCAACTATCATAGTATAGTCACAGGAGCAGTTGGCTGCCAAGCAGATGAGTTGTAGCTCTCGAGGAGTTGGTAGAGAGAGACAAAGTATTGGGTGAGAGTGACAATCAGTTGGCAGAGAAGAATCAAAGATTGGTAGGAAAAGATACACAAGTGGCTGATGTGCAGTAACTTTCAGTCGAGAGGGAGAGTCGGCCACAGGGAAAAGACAAGGAATTGGCTTGCACCAAGCAGGAACTCAAGTTGGCATTTTTGGTTTTCAGTCGTCTGGAAGACAACTACTTTGTGGGGGGGATGATGTAGTTGGCTGAGAATGTGTCATAAGTAAATAAGACTTTATTTAATACTAATAATCCATGTACTTATGTACGTGTCATGTTAGTTGTCTCGAGAATTAATTTCCTGATGAAGTAATTAGTTATAATGAAGGGACGTGACGGTTGGTACCTCAACCACTGCCAGCGTACTATATGTATTTGAGTCATGTAGTCGGGAAACATTGCGGTTCTACTATGCTATGCTATGTTCTATCTGGAGACATTATGATGTAAATGGCGAATACTGAATAGAGAAATACATCTATGTTCTGTGCAATTGTCATGTGATTATTATATGCTGTCAATGTTATTTTATATTTCCGTTTACTCTGTACATCATTGTACCCGTAGTGAGTAAACATCAATTGCACATTCAGATATTCCTTGTTCTCCTACATGCACTTCTTGGTTTCACATAGCTTCAGTGTACCTGTCTTGACTCTCCTTTGTTAGCATTATGGAGGGGTCTCTACTATTGGTGTTAATGTTTCCTTGGTTTCGCATTGGAGTGAGCTACGTATACAGTATTTGTTCCTATCTACTAGGCGAATGCAGCGGCTGCTTACCCATGCATTTCAGTGAGATGGAGCATTTACCATATGGACACTCTTTCATTCCTATTTTCTGGAGGCGACCTTCCATTTTCATTTGATCAATGTTCTTTAGACTATTGGTACCTGTATTTTCAACTTGCATCTTGCATGTTGAGTAGTGTCATTGGGGGTCATTCATACAAATTCATGTGCCATCTATATCTTCAATTTCCAAATGTTTTGCCTTAGTTTGCCATCTAATTCGACTAGTGTCATTGGGGGCACATGCAGATTATTGTCTTCTTGATCCTAGTCATCATCTGTTTCAGAGGAGGTTCTTCATTTTAGCACTATAGCAATCATCATTTGACAGTTGTCTACAACTTCTTCATGCTTCAGTGATGTTCATGTTCCTATTCTTTTGGGACATTGTTTTGGTTGGAGGCTTCTCAGTCCTTCACATTGTTTTGGAGGCTTTTCAATCCTTCATTCTTTTTTCTCTCTTTTGGAGAGGAGTTTTCTCTCACAAGGTTTTTCTCATTTTCTCTAGTTGTGAGAGATTAGATTGTTTGTACATGGGTACCTCAGCAGGCCTTGCTTGTCGAGACTCATCATGCATTCTATTTTTAGGGTTTTTAGCTACTCTTTAAGTTCATCTTGAGGGGGTGTTAGAGTAATCATGTATTAGCTAATAATTAATTAATTTTTAATTATTATTAGGCTAATTTATTCTCATGCACTTAAGCTAAACTTAGGAGTGCTTTTATTCTTTTATTAGTTGAGCTATTATTAGGTCATTTTGTCTCATTGCATGAGATGTTGACACTTGTCATGATCTAATCCCTTTTTCATTTAGGGTTTTATCTTATAAGCACTCAACCCTAATTGTATTATCTCTTGAGATTCTCTTTTGAGATTCTGGAGTTTCATTGTTGTATCTTTTTCTTGTTGAGAATATTGCATGTTATTGTTTGCAGCTCTCTTGCGTGGAAGGTGTTTTTGTTTGTTGTTTGATCCTGTGGCTCGTGTTTTTCACAATTCTAACAATTTCATGGAGAAGCAATGAGAACTATCCATCTAGCTACATCATCTCAAATCCACCAGCTCACAATAGGCAAAGCAATATCCTAATGGTTTTCAAGGGCAACAAAGCCCACCAACCAAATTTAAATTGCAAGAAGCATTCAAAGAAGGATTCAACAATATTTGCTAGGTTGTTCAGCATATGACAAACCTTCTCAGTCCAGCATAACTATTTTCAGTTTTTGAGAGATCAAATCAAGTGAGAGTTCATGACAAGAACTTAAAATCCCCAACAAAGCATGTATAGGTGTTAAGGAACATTCAAGGCATGGAACAACTCCTTCAAACATAGTCCAAGAAGAGAGCAACTATTCTTGCATGACCAAGAAACCATTGAATTCCAATGTGTGCATGCACAAAGTGGGAGATATTTCAAATGGAGATTCAATTTGAGTATCTAGCATGTTTCTAAAGAGCAAACCTACATGACCAACAAGGCATTGGTTGTCATTTTCAATTCTTTGCCTCTGTAGGTACTGAATCTTAGATATTTTGGGGGAATTTTTTTGTGTGGGGGTGTTATATAAATAAAATGCTATATGCTCATTTGTAATCCAGATTTAGCCTTCTAGACGCAAGCTCAGCAAGCCTTGTATGCAACTTTAATTCTTAGTTTCTTTGTTTTTAAGCTCTAGTGGAACCTCTGTGTATATGCTTAGATATACAGATTATGATATAGCAGAACATAGCCTAATATATGTTGGGAAACTTGCATCTAGGCCAGATGTGCCTTTATATCCAGTTATCTATGCCCTTGTGCTTGTGCAAATGCCTACACCTACTTGGGATCAATTAGGAGAAACATTGCAAAAAAAATTTTCTTTAAAAAAATGAGATAACTTCTATATGGTGGAGCAATTAACAACAATAATGGAGACTATAACTGACTTCAATACTAGGTTTCACAAGACCTAGAATAGAATCCTTCAAGAGGTAAGACATCTTTCTCAAATGGCATTTCTCTATTACTTGAAATCTTTTAATCCTGAAATTGTTGTGATGCTCCAATCTATGAAAGGCACTGACTTGCCAACAACTTATGATATAGCTGTACAAGCATAAAATAGCCTAATATAGGCTAGGAAACTTGAATCTAGGCCAGATATGCCAGTATAACCAGACATCTATGTCCCTGTGCCTGTGCAAATGCCTACCCCTACTTTGGCCCCTATTCTTGAAACTTCCCAAGCTGCCTTACACAACCAAAGAATTACAGGATGTAAAACAGTAAAAGTGATCCTAAGAATGGTGTTAAGTGAATTAAATTCTGTAAGAAGCAACAAGTTGTTCCCCCTCCTGGACCTTTCTATTAGAACAATCATGAGCATAGGCAACATAATCAGCACCAAAACCAACAAAATAGACACCCTAAATATGCCTCAAGCTCCTAGATTGTTCCTGTCCATGTGCCTCTACAACAAGTTCCCCCAAATAATTATGCTCAAGATCCTGTCCCAATGCAAGATAACCTGGTTGAAGAACAAAGCATGTGGTGTTACCCATGTGTGACTCTCCACACTCCTAATCAGTGTCCTAGAGGCAACCTCCAACAAGTCCTCTAAGCAGAAAGGAAAAATACAACTTGAATTGCCCAAATACAAGGGTTTTTCTTGAAGAAGACCAAGCAATGCTTGACCAAATTCTAGTCTTTTGGGATGAAGAGGAGGTCTACGCCAATAATGAGATAGCATCTACATAGGTAAACTGCTAGTGCAATTATATTACTTAACCAGGTCCAAGAAAAAGGCATAATATTAGAGGAGCAGCCAAGGATGAACCGAGCAAGAACAAGTGGACAGGGAACACCCTTTATTCCATCAAAGCAAAGTATACTTCTTGTTCCAAAGCAGCAAGAAGGTCTTCTAGATTATATCCAGCCTAGAGTGTAATGTCCCCATTTTTAGCCCTACACTTTCCAATGATTGATAGCCTATTCCCGGTTTGTTGTCGGCTAGTCAAAGGCAGAATTAGGGTTTCCGGCTACTTGATAGTCCCTTTTGAAGATTCAGGGGTTTGCGTGTTGGAGTTCAGCTGTTTGGTTTTTGGATTCCTTCAGGGTTTTCTGAGAATTTCGCAGAGGTATGACATGCAACTGCGTCGGGCAACTTTTTCGGACTTACTATTTTTAGTAAGTTATGACGGCTACAGCTTGGAGTCGGGGATTTTGGATTGCGGATTCTTTCTGGGTTTTCAGAAAGCTTTGCAATGGTGTCACATGCACTTTGATCCGAGCAACTTTCCGAATTTACTATTTTTAGTAAATTATATTTTTAGCAGTGGTCCAGTCAGCATCAGCTCAGCAAGCTTTCCTCTTCTGGCAGTTCAGTTGGTAATATTGATTTTGGCTTTAAGGTGCTCATTTTGGAGAGATAAGTTATTTTAAATTAATAATGTTTTATTTTCATCTTATGACCCCTTGGTCTAGTGTTACAACTTTAAGTTGTTTTAAAAAGGGGGACTTTGAGGGTGGTCATCTCATGGGGAATTATTTTGATATTTCTAAAGTCAAAAATGCACAAGGAGAAAGGTACGCCAACTTTGTTGAGGAGATAAATTTTAAATAAAAGTCAATTAGCTTTGAAAGTGGGACGCCTATGCTTGGAGGGAAATTGAAGTCAAATTCAAATTGGAATTAGGGCGCACTTTCTAGAAGTTTCTGGAGATTCCTTGTTGAGCTTATAAATGGAGACCTCTTCTCTTCATTTCAGTATCTTATGTCTTGGAATATTGTTATGCTGCCGAAATGGTGCTGGATTGCTTCGAGGAATGAATGCCTCCTAGCCTTGGCTCGACTTCTTGCTTGAAAGACAACAACTAGTGGAGAGTTAGATTGTAGTTGAGTGAGATTTGTAGTGAGATTTTGCATTGTAGAAGTTGTTTTGCATTTGTAGTTCGGTTTCTTGCATTTTAATCAAATCTGGAGTTGCTGATTTTTGTATTGCAGATTGAAGTTTATACTCATAAGTCTTTGGGTGAATTTATTTTGGTTCTGGTAGTTTACCCATGCATTTGCTAGCCTTGGGCGCCCCTCTATGCCAAGTTGCAGATTTTTTAGAGGTGTCTTGGATTTTATCTTGTTGGTAGAACATTTCTTGAGGCTGTACCATTCTGTTTTGCCTGGCAAGTGTTTAGAAAAAAAAATACTTCAATTTTCAGCTGTTTCTTTGTCTAGTCTTCATTGTCATCATCCTAGCTTTCGTTTGCATCAAGTCTCATGTCATTCTGGCAAGTATTGAGTGAGTTGTGAGCATTTTAGTGGATTCTAGGGTTGCTGGTTATGCATATTAAGTTGCTGTTCTGTCATATCAGCTTGCGTAAAGTCTATCTTTTGAGTTGGGTTTGGGTTGAAAGTCTTTGTGATCATTGAGGAGACATTATACTATATTGTAGCATGGTTAGACTTTCTTATTCTATGTATTTGGCAGACAAATCTCTAATTATTGTAAGCTGAACAGTAGTACTGTCAGCAATCTTACTTCTTCTCTGTTATTTCATTGTAATACCCACTGGATAAGTGGAAGAGGCTGGCTTGCCGCCTATTTACTTTGATTTGCATTGTAATATCTTACATCTCCGCCCTATGGTAGCTCCATTCCCACTCCGGGTTTGAAAGCACATTCTGGGTGTTGAGTTTACTTTCAGCATAATCGAAGATAGGGATCCTCTGACCATATGCTTGTCGTCATTTGGCGCATTCTTGGTTAGAGTTCTTTATTCAGCATTGCTTTGAGATCCTCTGACCATATGCTCATCGTCATCCGGCGCATTCTTGGTTAGAGTTGAATTCCGCATCGTTTTGGTTTAAGTGCTAACCCTAACAGATGTGTGTTGCATTGCTTACTGTTATTGAAAATTTGAAAAAATTTGGCTCAGAATATTTCATAGAGCCACGTATCCCTTGGTTGAAAAGCCAAGAAATCCATGGGTATCGCATGCACAAAAGGCATAGTCAACTACACCTTTCATCGTAGTTGACCAAATGAAAAGGACAACAGCTAATGTCTCACCCTAGGAGATCCTTTCAATGCTTGAGTAGATGGATCTATTGAAAGTAGCCTTAAAGCAGCGGGACAAAGGCAAATCCAAAAAACAAGCTCCATTCCAAGAACAACAATTCATGAAAAGAAGCCTGCAATTTTTCAGATAACCAACCTACAGGTAAGTAGATCTCTTATCATTGGTAAGAAGCTACTCATAATTGCATGATAGACTTGGCAGCTAATACCAATGCCCAAAAGAGTTGTAGATGCCTCAGGGTTAACCTATGAACCTATAGAGAAAGGGTAACACAACTAGATGGTAATCTTGGCAAAACCTTAGGAACCATAAGAAACCTACCTCTTACTCTCTATGCCTATTCAAATGTAAGTATGCCCCAAGAATTAGCTATCATAGAGATCCCAACCATGCTTGGGCTTTCTTTGTCTAGAGACTTCACAGTGAAGTTTGGGGGTTATTTATCTTTGGATTGGACTCACATGTTTTTAAGAACAAAGTACAATACCAAGGTCAAAATTCTAGAAAAACCCATTGCCATATATCATGTTGAGCATGAGCCCCAAGCTGGGATTGATCATAACTATACCTTAGTAGCGGAAGGGGAACTCTCTTCATCAGACTTGTCTGCTAATGAAAACTAAATAGCTGCCCCAAATTACCAGCTAGATGAACAGACTGCTGAAACTTGTGCATCTAATCCTTATGATACCTTTGATGCTACAGGCATGGGAACATGTGTAATTCATGATGAAATCCCCTTCATCCCCCAACTTTCAAAAGAAAGTTTAGATAGTTTTTGGATGTGCAAGTTATATGGTTTTAATTTTAACAGTAGAATTGAAGCAGGGGTTGGCATTTCCTTAGTTTCCTCTAAAGGAGACAAATACTTGCAGTCCTACAAATTGCAAATTAACTGCACTAACAATGTGGCAGAATATGAGGCATTGGTTCAAGGGCTGCAATTTGTTGAGAAGAAAGAGATCAATCTATTGAAAGTTTATAGTGACTCTGAATTAATCATAAAGCAAGGTCACAATGCATAGAAAAAAATCCCTGATGAAGGTCCATAAGCATAGATTTTTGGATCTGCTGGAGTAATTTGACGCGATAAATTTCCAGGGATTTTCTTGGAAGCAAAACACTGAAGGTAATTGGATGGCTATCGTTGGTTATCAGTTTGGCCCTGTTGAGGATTTGTTGGTAAACAAAGAACATGTGAAACTAGTTATTAGGCCTACTATTCCAGACAGTCTTTCTCACTGGATGGTGTTTGACAGTGATGAGCAAATTGCTCATTTTATTCAGTAGCCTGCTGAATTTGCTGATGAATTAGCTTCTCAAAACTGAGGAGGCTTAGGGAGATAATTCTCCAACAAGAAAACAAGCTGCCAAGAGGTCTAGTCAACCTTGAAAGCATGTTCAACCCTGATGACCGGTACAGAGATAAGAAAAAAATGGCAATAGATTAAAAACGAAAAAGTTGGCCAAGGTTTCCATGGTTGAAGAAAAAAAATTTCTTGTCTACCTACATACAAAGTATGACCAGGTCATGGCCTCAGATTATAAAGAGTCAACAGGTTATGACAAGGAAATGATCCAACATACTATTGAACTTTTCCCTAAAGCTAAACCTATGAGAAAAAAATGCAAAGAATAATTAATCTTAAAGTAGAGCATATGATGAAATAGGAATTGACAAAGAATTTGTTACCAATTTCTTCCCGTTTAAGTTCCATTGCAGGACAGTAGACTAAACGCATAGCCCTGCCATCCCGAGTACCCTATGGAAAGTGCCTTAGCCCAACCTGGGATAACCCATGGCCATCCAAACTTTGCAAAACAAATGAAAATGCGGGGAGTGGGAGAGATGAAAATGAAGGGAGGTGAAATAATATTCAACCACATAGAAAATGAAAGTAGAATGGATTAAAATATAATACATGGCAATAATAAAGTCTATCGAAAAATAAAGTAAAGGCTGAAAGTGGCGAAGACTATGATCACAATGACACTCTTCTGCTAAAATTCAAGACCCTTTCCCCCTTCTCAAGTACACCCTTCAACATGGTCTATAACAAAGGAGAGAGCTTCAGCCACTGCGTTTGCAGAATACTCTGATGATTCTTTTACCATAAAGACCTCTATGTGGTGAGGAAGGAAATTCTGACCTCTAATCGAAAATTGGAAACATTGTGCGAATTTTGTTTGGATCTGTGTATGGTTATTGAGCACTTGATGATTACTCAGTGAAAGAAGATTAGAAGTGAGTCCCTTTATTATTATTAAAGTGGGTTGATTGCTTATTTTTGCCCATTGGTCAAGATAAGATGATCTAAATTTTAAACTATTAATATAATTCCCCAAATTAATATATATTTTTTATTATTATTATATATTTAATATGTTATATATATACAGCTATACCCGTATCCAAGAAAAAAGTCATCATACCAATGTACCAGAACCCTAGCCCTATACCCATTCCCATACAAAAACTGGCAACTTAAGACACAGCTTGTTAATTCAAAAATTATTTACCCCATCAAACCCTCTACTTTAATATCTAACTTAGTTCTTATCTTAAAAAGAAAGGTGAGATCAGACTCTATGTTGACTTCAAGGATCTAAATAGGACATCTATAAAAGACTATCATCCCCTGCCCTCTATGGATCAGATCTTACAAAACATTGGTAAGGTTAGATAGGTTTTCTATGTTAGATGGTTTTTCAAGATACAATCAGTTCTTAGTCAAAGAAGACAACCAACATGAGATTACTTTCACTACCAAGCAGGAAACATTTGCATATCAGAAGATGCCATTTGGTCTATCAAATGTAAGAGCAACCTTCCAAAGAGCAATGGATATTGTCTTTTAAGGATCCAATCATTGAAACAATCCTCATATACTTCAATTATTTAATGGTCTTTTCTAAGAACAAGAATGATCACTTTCAATACTTGGAAAACCTATTTTAGAGGTGCCAATAGTTTAGGATTTCCTTGAATCCCAGAAATGTATATTTGTTGTCCCACAAGCATAGCTATTGATCGTCAAAGGGTTGAAGCTATCCTTGGGCTTTCTCTATCACAACACGGAAAAGGTTTTCAGTATTTTCTATGGAAGATCAACTTTATGAGAAAGTTCATTTCAAATTTTGCAAGGCTAGTAAGGCCAATCACCCTTATGCTTAAAAAGGATCAGACCAGCCTTTCAAATAGACAAAAGAAGGGAGAAAAGCCTTTGAGTTGATCAAAGAAGCCATTGCCAAGGCAATTATATTGGCAAATCCAGATTTTTGCAGAGATTTTGTTATCTATGCTTATGGAGGACAGTTTACAATTATTGTTGTACTTACTCAAAAAGGAGATACTGATCTAGAACATCCTATAGCCTTCTTTGGCCAAACCCTCAAGGATAATGAGGTAAAGTAAAATTTTGTTGAGAAACAAACATATGCTTTCATAAAGGGTTTGAAAATGTTCAAGCATATAGTCTCTAGCAACAAAATCACTGTCATGCTAGTTCACCATAATTTATATTCATAGCTTTACTCTTTGAAGTTTGTATTTATAATTTATAGTTTTGATTGCTATATTTCTAAAAAAATTATAATTATATTTAATATTTTATTAAAATTAAAAGTTTGTATTTATAATATTATAATTTATGGTTATATTTAATATTTATATTTATGTTCATATTTATATTTATAAAAAAAATTATTATTTTATCGGTATGCCAATTTAATTTATTAAATATTTCTATATATTTTTAATTGGCATACCTAGATGGAGCGAAATTCAGCAGCTAGGATGCAAATTTGGGAAGAAGGTGGCAGGACTGATGTGGAGAACACGAATGGCTCGGATATGCAGAAGTTGAAAGCAAGACAGGATAAGAAATGTGAAGCTCCCTGCCACAAATCCTTTCTTTCCATTGGTCTAAAAAAAGAAATAGAGGAAGAGGTTGAAATGCTGGAAGATCTGGCCCTAATATGTAGGGTGGCGGGCCCAAGATATGAGCGAAACAAGATCAAAAGTTGGGTCGAAGGAAACTGGAATAACATGGAGGTGATCAAATTCTTGCCAAAAGGCTTCTTCATTGTTGTTTTCCTAATAACGGAGGACAGAGACGCCGTGCTGGATAAGGGAGTATGGAGGATAGACGGTCATCCCTTCTACATTCAGAAGTGGCGCCCTAGCTTTAATGTTGCAAGGCACGAACCATATGATAGATCAGTCTGGATCCACTTATATAACCTTCCCATGGGGTATTGGACTGAAGGTAGTCTAGTCAAGATTGGAAGGTCGCTTGGTACGCTGGTAAATGCAGACATCAAAATCATAGACGGTGACTCATATATCTATGCTCGGTTAGAAATCGCGGCTGTTAGGCAAGTGTCGAAGGAGATACTACTATGTGTGAATGGAGAGCATTGGATCCAACAAGTAGAGGTTGAGGAAGAAAAATTCTACTACTCGTAGTGCCAAAGGCGCGACCATAATCTGGCTGAGTGTCGCCAATCTGGCAAGTCCCGACAAGTTTGGAATCCGAAAAAGAGGTCTTCCATAGAAACTAAATCAAATAAAATGATGGTTGGTGTGGTTGGGAGACAGTCTGCGGGCCATGCTTCTGGTGGCCCCAGCTATGAAGCAAAGATAACAAAAACAAATCAGAAGACAAAAGACTCATTTGTTCTCTCCCCTGGATGATTTGGGGCGCGAAGCTGTGGAATAAACGCAGGATTACAGTCTAGCGATCATTCCTTACAAAGCTCATGGCGAGGACGGTTGCGGGGATCACGTTGAATCGGATTGAGAAGAAGATCCTTCGAAGGAAGATGTTCTAGATATCATAGAGCCTAGAAGCTTAAGCCAGTCTGCGGCATCGTTGTTGGGGAAATCAAGGAAATGCAGGGGAAGGAAAACAAATAGGCAAAAGTGGGAAGAGAAGGCCAGGAAGAAAGGCTTCAAGAGCATCAAAAACTACCTAACATCCAAGGGAGCGGAGGCCTCCCTTGGACAGCAATGAAATTCCTAACATGGAATGTCAGGGGTCTCACGGCCCTTGACAAAAGACGTGTAATGTCCCCTTCCTAGTCAGTACAGCTGGATTAGAGGTTAGCCTATCATTCTGATCCTCGTAGGCTGACAGATATGTGTAGAGGATCACTTGAGGCAGTTATCCGGTGTTCG
Source organism: Sequoia sempervirens (assembly GCA_007258455.2). Classification (NCBI taxonomy): domain Eukaryota; kingdom Viridiplantae; phylum Streptophyta; class Pinopsida; order Cupressales; family Cupressaceae; genus Sequoia; species Sequoia sempervirens. Next base: position 95,918 of record VDFB02129644.1, on the reverse strand, counting down.
GGAACATTACTCCTTCAGTTGATTCAGGTTTGGGCCCTAGCAGACGTTTCTAGAGTGATCTACAGATACTTACTATTTATAGTAAGTCAGGCAGGCAGGAGTTTCTATTTTTAGCAGGGCACCTGGTTCAGTTGGTCAGCTCAGTTCGACCCAGTTTGATGATCTGATGAACAAACAATGTTTACTTGGACATTCAATATTTATTAAAAGGTTTATTAATTTGACTTTATAATATAAAGTCACCTTAATGAAATATTAAAATTATTAAGTGGCGAATTATAAAGTATTTATTACTTTATAAAAGAGGAGTAAAATAATAATTAAATGAGCATTTAATTATTAATCAAAAAGGGATGCCATTTATTAAATATTTGTCCTAAGTCAAAAAGGACAAAATTAATCATTTATTTAAATGATTATTAAAAGATGCCTTGGGTCGAATTCTTGAAAGGAGGTATATATACTGCCAAGACAAATCGAACTCATTATGTTATGATTATTCAAATTTGTCTTTTTCTCTCTGAGAGCATTGGGGTTTGTGAAACCAGGGTTTCTACAGATCAACAAGTTTTGAGGAACGTTCCCTCTTCAAGATCTGACATACTGAGACTGTGAAATATCAGTTGAAGATTGTCAAACATGGTGACTTCATACAGAGGTTGCAGTTGTGCTTATTGGATCGATTCAGGAAGGGTTTGAATAAGATTATTTATCAGTTATTGGTGGTGACTCATCTGAGATCCATTCACAGTGTTCTGGCATTTTCTTCTAGAGGCCGTGCCATATTTATTGCTGCTAGCTGGGCTGTACTTTTTTGTACCAGCAAGGGCCGTACTTCTTTATCTGGAGAATACACCTTCAATTTTGGTCTCCTGTCTTTTGCAAAGTGGACGCCTAGGGTTTCTGGAGACATTTCATCAGTTTCAAGGTGGAAGATTGCATCATACCTTTCAGCCGTACCATCTTAGTCTCTATTTCTGGCGCCTGCAAGCTTGTCCAGGTTTTTCAATAAAATGCTTGCCTTTTGTTTGAACATTAAATATTGCAGTTGTAATCATCTGGGAAGATTAATAAACCATCTGGCATCATAATTTGATCTAAGTTCTGTAGTTTTTATGCATCTATTATTTTATTTAAATTTTCTAGTTATATTCTTGCAAAATCGCAAATTCTTCTTTTAGTGCAAAAATACAAAAAAATCACAAATTTCAGAAAAACAAACAAAACCCTCAGTGTTATTGGTCAGCGATTGGGTTGAGAGACACCTGGTCTCTTACAGTGGTATCAGAGCACAGAATTCCTGCCATCCTGTGCTTTTTCAGTTGTTTTTTCAGTCAGAAGTTTGCTTTTTAGATGCTTTTTCATGAGTAGAGATATCATTTTCTACAGTAAGGGTAGAGGAATAGGCAGAGTTGAGGATTGGACAGGCCCACTGATTCCTGAAGGTGAGACAGTATCAGGGGTTCTGGGTATTCACGGATCCAGTTCCAATAGCAGTGAGAACAGTGTTACAACACTGATGGCAGATCGTGAGATTCCTGCAGAGACACATAGGGATTCGGGGAAAGCACATGCAGAAGGTGATATTACCGATGAGGAGTTTATGCGCAGGCACGATAATATGATGGACATGATGTCCCAGTTGATGGGCACTATTAGACAGTATACTCCATCCCAGACGCACTACATTCAGATAGGGCAAACGAGCAGGACTGCAGGCGTGGACTAGCTTTTGGTGTTAGCACCGCGACAGTCATCACCTATCTATCATAAGCGTAGGCTCGGACAACCTACATTCATATCTCGGGAGACCCCACCTCCGACTTCGGAGGCAGAGTAGTAGGGTCATCATCAGGAGTTTCAGCCACACAATGGCATGTCAGTGGCAGATGTGACTAGATTTCATGGCGAGTATTTGTCTTTAGCACCTGAGATCAGGCAGGCTTTGACTTTTCATGAGTTTATGGACATGCATAAACCTAGAGGAGGTAGATTTGACCACAGAGCTCCTCAGTACTAGCAGCCATAGCCACAGGTGAACAGAGACTTACAGTATGCAGTTAGCAAGATCACCTTGCCGTACTTTGATGGGTCTGATAAGAATTCAGCGAGGTCTTGGGGTCCAGAAGTTGGACAATTATCTATCACTGAGACCTATGCAAGAGGACGAGGCCATTAAGTTTGCTACTTTGCATCTTGATGGGTTGGCGCACGATTGGTGGCATCATGGCATGTACACACTTGGCCATCATGCAGTCACTACTTACCAGGAGTTCACTAGCAGGCTCATAGAGCATTTCGACAAGAAGGATCCAGAACTCTACTTCAGGCAGCTAGCTCAGCTCAGATAGACAGGTAGTTTGGATGCTTATGTCGGTGAATTTCAGAGGGTTGCAGTCATGGTGACGGGCATTTTAGAGAGGAGACTTGTGATTCTCTTCGTCGAGGGTTTGATGGAGCCTATGAGAGGTTGGGTCAAGGCATTTGATCCTCCTACTCTTCAGAAGGCCATAAGGAAGGCACGCAGTATGGAACTTGCAGCACCTCGCAGCAAGTTCATTTCAGGATCGACACCCTATACGAGGCCTAATAAGTCTTTTGACAGGAATAGGCCATTCGACAGGAAGAGGGATCCACCCGATCCTAAGAGACAGAATGTACCACCATTTGACAGAGAAACACTGAATGATTTATGGAAGAAAAAATTATGTTTTTGGTGCAAGGCACCCTATGATGATAAACATGTATGCCCTCTTTGTCCCAAGGTGAAAAATAACCAGACGGAATGGTTTTATGAGGGAGAAGAGCAATCTGATCTGTTAGACTAGCAAGCTGATTCTGAGCAATTTGAAGATGAAAGGTCTGAAAATGACGGAGAAAATGAAGGAGGAAGGAAGCTACAGGAAGCACATTTGACTAGTCTTTAGAGAGATGGATCTTTTAGACTTCGTGGGCTCCTAGCAGGTCGGAAGCTAATCACTCTACTCGACACTGGTGCTACTCATAATTTCATAGATGCACGGTTGGTAGAGAGACGAGGTATACAAATAGAGGAGTTTGAGGGTATTCGAGTCAAGGTGGTTGATGGGTACACCCTCAAATGTGATAGGAAAATAACTGATCTTCCGATGCGGCTGAACAACTATGAGTTCAAGACTGAATTCTATGTTGTAAATATGGGAGATACTGATGTGGTGTTAGGGATGGCATGGCTTCACGACTTGGGTGAGTTCACACTCAATCTACGGGATATGGAGATGAAGTTCAAGGTAAATGGGAAACCTCATGTCATCAAGGCCATCAAAGATAGCAATTTGAGGATGGTATCGTACAGGCGGATGGAGAGACTCATTCGTCATGATATGATTGATTGGGCTGCAGAGTGTATGTTACTACCAGCACAATAGGAGCAGCAGAAGGGTGAGTACCATCCGGACATTCGGATTCTGAGGACTAAACACTCTAAAGTGTTTAGCGACATTCCACCTGGCAAACCTCCAGACAGAGGCACTGAGCATATCATCGAGTTGGAGGAGGGCGCAAAGCCCATTATGATTACACCCCACAGGCATCCGAAATGGCTCAAGGATGAGATAGAGAAGACCATCAATGAGTTATTGGCTATGGGGCATATTAGACCTACCAAGTCACCTTTTGCTTCATCGGTTGTATTGGTGAAGAAGAAGGATGGATCACTTCAGATGTGCATAGATTACCGCCAGCTCAATAAGAGGACAATTAAGAACAGGTATCCGATACCTCGCATCGATGAGTTGATTGATGAGTTCCACGGTGCTATCTTCTTTACGAAGATTGACTTGAGATCCGGGTACCACCAGATTCAGATGAGGGAGCAGGACATAGAGAAAACCGCCTTCAGATGCCATTGCGGTCACTTCTGTTAGTCGTATATTTTCCTTGTTGTCGGCCGTAGTCGGCCTTGTTCGTAGTCGGCCAATTGTTAATAAAATAATAGTTAGTGAGAATAAAATATGTCATGTACTTTCGGGAAAGCATGTTCTGATTAATGTTAATGTAATGTTGTTATGAAACGTCGTGTCGGTTGGTTATCTAACCACCGCCGAGCGTTATATGTAGTCGGTTGGGATAGTCGGGAAATAATTATGATCGAGTCTTTGTTGCCGATGTTGATACTGTAAGCATTGTGATACTCTTTTGTACATGATATTTCTGATGATGAATAAAGTTCCTGGTGTTAAAATATGATATCTTTTAGTTTATTGTTTTATCCTATGTTCTGCACATTACCAGTTTGCCAGTAGTACGTAAGATTAGAATCCCATTCCGTAGGCAAACATTTGGCGCCGTTGCCTGAACGGACTAGGGCATCATCCACCATGGCAGCGTAATGGGTCAACCGGCGGAAGAACCTATAAATGCTAATGAGGAACGAGAAGACTCATTGACAGAAGATTTGGTAAATTTGTGGAAAATCTCGCTCCGTGACCACGTACGTAGGGAATCCCACATTCGGGAGATCCCTGAGGAAGTCATCTGGGATCGGTTGGAAGTGAACGACGAGGTGAACCACCTCCTGAACCGCATGCCCAGGTTGCTGGCCCGCCATTTCATTATTCTGCAAGACTTGCGAGAGGAAGAAGCCTGTGAGCGCCGAAGGCAGCAAATTGTGCAACGTTGTGAAGACAGAACCAAACGTGAAGAGGAAGAACGCGATACTAGTCGGCGCCGCACTTCCGGCAACCAGCAATGATTGCTTGAACAACTAAATGCTCGTACGGCCGAACAAAGACAAGAATAGAGTACCTGACGGGCACGGGACTTCGGAAGAGCAAGTTCGGCGATCACTCAGGCTACAAGAGCAAGAAAATCGGCGAAGACGACTAAGGAAAGTCGGTAAGGAATTAGATGAGGACTTAATTGAAATAAATCAGAGCATAAAAAGAACATATGACAATTTGGCAAGAATAGACACATCTATTGAATGAGCACATCACAGTTTGATAGACGGAAGGGACGAAGACCCCTTCAGCACTCCACATACAGAAAAATATAACCTCTATGACAATGAAGATGAATTGAATAGTAGCATCAGACGATTTCGAGAGTTGTCCCTCTCGGTCGACGACACAGAGTTAAGGAGGGGAAGGCCAGAGCTTAAGACCCCAGGGCAGAGAGAGCATCGGCGGGATCCTGAGGAGACCCACGATGTTGAGGACGCTGACGGAGGACGTGGTAGTGACTCGTACGTGGCCAAGAGTGCTGGTGACGCACAGGGATGTAGCGAGGAATCCACTAGTCTAATCGGGTCCAAAACACAAGGAGGTCAACAAGGAGGTCAACCGGCAAAGATGGCTCATCCGGATCGGCAAAAGTTGCCGAAATTCCTGGGGAATGGCTCTGAGGATCCCGTACGGCATTGCAAGACATGCGAGACTATCTGGATAGCCAGCGGGCAGGACGACCCCGACCAGTGGCTGAGGGCATTTCCAGCAACACTCAAGGACAGTGCCATTGACTGGTACTCGGAACTGGATCAAGCGCAGAGAGCCACATGGAGGGTCCTGAAGCAAAACTTTGAAGCGGAGTTCAAACTTCTACGGGACGATAGTGAGATCATCACAGAAATATATCATACCAAACAAGGAAAGCATGAAAACGTACGGACCTACAACAGGAGGTTGAAAGACTTGATAGGAAAGCTGGAGGCACAGCCGGCCGATGGTTTAAAGAAAAG
>VDFB02129644.1:57448-90102 GCA_007258455.2 Sequoia sempervirens | reverse complement strand
AAAGCTCAAGGGAAAGACAACATTTTTGTGGTGGTAGATCGATTGACAAAGTATGCACATTTCTTCGCAATCACTACTACACACACAGCTACCCAGGTGGCAGATTTGTTCTTCCGAGAGGTATCAGATTGCACGGTTTACCTCGGAGAATAGTTAGTGACAGGGACAACAGGTTTCTGAGTAACTTCTAGCAGGAGTTATTCAAACTTTGCGGGACAAAACTCACTCCGAGTACCAGTTACCACCCACAGATAGATGGGCAGACTGAGATTGTCAATAAATGGGTGGAAGGATACTTGCGGAATTACAGTTCAGGGCAGTAGAAGGCATGGGTGAGGTGGTTATACCTTTGTGAGTATTGCTACAATACCACTCATCACATGAGCATTCAGATGACACCTTATTGAGCGTTATATGGATATGATGCTCCGAGTTTTCTTGATTTATTGCTGAGTGACAGTAGAGTACCCAGTGCTGGTGATCTATTGCAGGAGAACCAGGACATTATGAGAGCACTTAGGGAGAATATTCAGAAAGCTCAAAATCAGCAGAAGCAATATGCTGATCAGAGGCGAGTGGAGCGATCTTTCGAGGTCGATGATTTGGTGTATTTGATGCTTCAGCCTTATAGGCGGTCCACCCTTCGTAAGAAGGGCGCCGAGAAACTTAAGCCGCGATACTATGGACCCTTCAGAGTTGTCAGGCGTATCGGTGAAGTGGCTTATGAGTTAGATCTTCCGGTGGACAGTAAGGTTCACAATGTGTTCCATGTGTCGTGCCTCAAAAAGGCGTTGGGACAACAGGTGATTCCTTCTATTGATTTACCACCCCTGGATGATGAGGGGAAATTGATTTTGATACCTGAGGCCATTCTGGATTCCAGAGAGCGTCATCTCTGGAGGTGGGTTATCAGGGAATACTTGGTAAAGTGGAAAGATCTACCAGCAGAAGATGCTATGTGGGAGAGTGACAGTATTCTTCAGCATCCGGCTTTGAGTTTGCTTGTGGACAAGCAAATTCGGGGAGGGCGGTCTGTGATGTCCCCGCTCTAGTCAATTCTCGGGAATAGTGTGTTAGCCCTTTATTGGACCCTTGTGGGCTAGCTGGATTGGTTATAGGGTCAGTGGTACTTTCTGGAGAGTTGATCGTTCTTGTTTTCAGAGCCCAGTGATTGGTTCACAGCAGGCGTTAGCAGTTCAGGAGTCTACAGCTTTTGACGGCACAGGAATATTTGGAGTTTTGAGCGAGTTATGAATTTTAAAGTGATTTGAGTTAATTAATTAACTTAATGCCTTTTTATAAAGTCAAATTGACTTTATACATTTTATATCACTTAAAATATTCGAAAAAAGTGATTTAATATTTTAATCACTTAAAATATTAAAGGGTGCCCAAATATTAAGTCATGACTATTGAAAAGGACTTAATAATATATTAAAAGATTTAAATGATTGCAAAAGGGCGTATCTTCTTGGAAATGCGTGCCTTTTGGATATAAAGCATTTTTTGGCAATGAGGAACTCACCTTTTGATATTTCGACTTTGCCTTGGACATTTTTCCTGTGCTTTCACCTGTGATCAGGGTTTTGAGCAATTTTCCATTGGAGAACAAAACTCTTCAGTGTTGAGCACTTTTGAGGCTGTGAGAGACTAGTCGAATTTGTGCAGTCTGTGAGAGCTTCATACAGAGGTTCTACTGTGCTTCATCAGAGTTTTATTGAATTCCTTTATCAATTACAGAGGGTTTTGAGAGATGGCGCCTTCATTTCACCTAGCAGACACTTTACTACATGGCCGTACCTTCTGAGTGGGAATTCAGGTTGTTTGCATTGAAGTGCGTGGCTCTTGTGCAAGGGTGTTTGGACTTCCTAAGAGAAACACCTTCTTTTCTGAGGGTTTCTCTTCATCTCCTTTGGCGTCTGGCTTGTACTCATCATTTGCCACAATTTTCAGGCTGGACTTTGCATTCTGTAGCTTCCTACACCAGATTTTGTTAGTTTTTCACCATCTTGGCTGGTGAACTGGACTACTTTCTTAAATAAATAATCTGGAAGCTTTCGGGTATGTTTATGAGTTCTGAATCCATTGTTGAACTTATTTATTATTTTCTGTAATTTCAATTCGCATGAATTAGCTCAAATTTACATTTTATAAGCATTTATGTTGTGCGCCCCTTCTCTTCTGTCTATAAACTTTTCTCTAAAAAACTAAAATAACACATTAAGACAAGAAAATACTGGGGTTTGAGGTTTGAGCCAGCAGGGTTCATCACAAGAACTTGATAGTAGTATCAGACGCCTTTGGGAGTTGTCCCTATCAGACGACGACGAACGACTGACGAGTAGAAGATCTGAGCCCAGTACCCCAAGGCGAAGAGAGTACCAAAGGGAACCCCAGGAGACTCAAGGTGTCGAGGATGCTAACAAAAAACGTGGGAGTGACTCGTACGTGGCCAAGAGTGCAAGTGACGTACCAGAACATAGCGGGGAAACCAGTCTAATTAGGTCCAATACACAAGGAGGGCAGCGGGGAAAGATGGTGACTCCTGAGCGGCAGAAGCTGTCGAAGTTTATGGGGAATAGGTCAGAAGATCCAGCAATACATTGTAAAACATGTGAAACCATCTAGATAGCAAGCAGACAGGATGATCCGGATTAGTGGTTGAAAGCATTTCCAGCAACACTCTGAGATAGTGCCATCAACTGGTACTCTGAATTAGATCAAGCACAGAAAGCCACATGGAGGTTATTGAAGCAAGCGTTCCAAGAGGAGTTCAAACTCCTGCGGGATGATAGTGAAATTGTTGTGGAGATATACAATACCAAGCAAGGAAAGCACGAGAGTGTGCGGACGTACAACCGAAGACTCAAAGATTTCCTAGGGAAATTGGAGGCACAGCCGGCCGACGGGTTGAAGAAAAGATGGTTCATTGAGGGCTTGCTTCCGTCATTAAGAAAGAAAATAAAAGTCGTACCTCCTTCGTCGAATGCCGAAGCATACAATGGGGCAATGGACATAGAAAATGAAAATAAAACATCCTCCCGAGGGTAAAAGAAGACAAACGACGAGGAGAGTCCGAACGACAGCAACGGTGAATCCAAGACCGTACAAGCACTTAGAAAAGATATGATGCGAATGATGAAAGAATTGAAGGTTGACAAAGAGAGTGCGAGGGACGCACGAGAACTGTGGTGTACAAAGTGTAATGGGGAAGGTCACACAAAAGCGAATTGTCCAAAGATGTTATGTGATATCTGCTAGGTTATGGGACATTCCATCAAGGAATCCCCATACAATTTGAGAGCAAGGGGTATGCAAGTACTCTACACTCAAGGAGAGCCGTCAACATTGCCGAACACACCACCGAAGCCCCAGTACAATATCAATGCATCTCCTGGAGGTTACCAAAGCAACAAAAGTTTGAGGAACATGATACAGTACGATGCAAAAGGAAGGCCCATGATCCAATGCAGGAAGTGCAACGAATGGGGCCACTTCGCCAGGGATTGCCAGAATAGTCAAGGTTCGGGAGGGAGATTGTGTAAGTGGTATGGACCAGGTGATCATGAAGATAACGAATGCCCTAAGTAAAAGGGCATCCACATGTTGGAAGTAGAAGAACAAGAGGTGCTGGCGATCACTAGAGCCCAAGCAAAAAAGGCCACTTACCCAGATTCATGTACGGAGAAACAAAGGATGAAGGAAGCAAAAACCGAAATGGAACTTGCGATGGCGAAGGAAAACAAAGTACCTCTGGAGAAGCCAGGAACCTCTTGGTAGTCAAAGGTAGAAACCAACATCGTATGGCAGGTACTGCAAACCACCATACCAATCAAAGTAACTGACCTTCTCCAGACTATGCCGCAGTTGGGATTGGCGATCACAAATGTCGTCGGGGATGGCAAGCAACCGCGATTGGAGGAACGAAGGCAAGAATTGGTACCAAAACCACCACCGTATGGTGAACAAACAATCAACCCAATATTGCTCACAGCGAACATCAGGAAGATGCCAACGGTCGTGCATATGGAGATCAGAGGGAATATCTTGACAAATACTATCGTCGACAGAGGATCAGGAGTCAACATACTACTCAAAGACACATGGAAGAGTCTTGGGAAGCCTACACTCTGGCCGCCAACATTCCAACTGGTTGGCGCTGATCAACATGGTATTAAGCCGTTGGGAATGCTGATGGTGCAAAAGGTGACGATCGGGACACAACAGTTTTTGCTAAATTTTGTCGTCATCCCATTACAGAGGAAAGTGTACGATGTACTACTTGGGAGAGGATGGATGATAGCCGCGAAGGAAAATCATAATTGGAAGAGGGACACACTCTCGATTGAGAACAACGGGCGGAAGTACGTCATTGACTTGAAGAACTAGCCGTGAACGAAGAATTGGCTTCCTCTGGATCTGAATCGGATGGAGGTGAGTCGAATGTGGACAAAGGAAGGGAAGCTATGGAACCGAACATCAAAGGCGTACTTGAACTCAAGAGTTGTTTGGGGGACGAGACAAGCTCACTAAATGGCTTATTTCATTGGCAGATGGAAGACTATGAAGTGTTCCACTGAGAGTGTAACATGCTACAAATCGGGGAAATCAAGGAAGAAGAGAAACAGGGAATGCCCAACCAAACACTTCCGGCTAGTATGGAGAGTACAAAGAAAGAGTATCAAAACCAGATGATACGCCAGTCCACAAATCTGAATAGGTACGAGATGAAAAAATTGTGTTGGAGTTAAAAAATGAAAAGTATGAAAAAATTAAAAAAATAGAAAAAAAGAAAAGAGATGAAGAGAGAGAAGAAAGAAATCAAAAAATAAAGAAAAATGGAAGAGAAAATGAGAAAAAGCAAAAAATGAAGCAAGAGGAGAGAGAAAGAGGGAGGAATAAAAAAAGAGAAAATTTGGGAAGAGAAAAATTGAAAAGAGGAAAAAAGAAAAATTATAAATTATAAAAGGAGTGAAGTGGGGAAAAATAGAGAGAATTAAAAAATTGAAGAAGGGGACAAATAAAAGAAATTTGAAGAGATAAAGGCGAGTTTTATAAAAAATCAAAAGGCAATACTCTTATTCAGCACAAGGTATGTCGTATGGTCAAGCTTGGGAAGGAAAAGGGGAAAGAAGAGAGATTGGACAAAATTTCAGAAGCCAAGCCAGTCGCACGAGGGAAGGAAGGGCGAAGCAAAGAGAAGTCTGTACGCTTATCTCAGGAGGCACTTCCGTACGTTGCATGGACTAGGAGGAACTCAAGAGGAGATCACGTACGGACTAGAAGAAGTCGACACGTATAGAGCACAAGAGGAGGTCGACACGTACGGAGCACAGGAGAAGAAGACGTATGACGGACAAAGGAGAACCTCATACGGTTCAAAAGAAGTCCGTACGCCAGAAGACCAATCGTATGAGTGCAAGAAGAGGTCATACGGTATCAACAGAAGCACACAATACGCTTTCACGTGAGAAGAAAATTAAGGTTGCAAGTGCCAAGTCAACAAGGAAGGACCACGTCAGAAATCAAACCTCTCATTGACAAGGCCATACGCACAAAGCAGGAGTTTGTACACATAAAGCAGGAGTCCGTACGCATGAGGAAGTCCGTACGCATAAAGAAGTTCGTACGTATTGAGCATAGTTACAAGACTCGGACTCGCCTCGGACTCGGCAAGCTAATTTTTGACTCGGACTCGGACTCGGAGCCCAAACTCGCCCAAGACTCGGCAAAGACTCGGCAAATAGAATAACCCAAGAAATTAAGAGATTTTTAAGGATTTAAAGCTTGTTTCATGCACCCTTTAGTAAATAAACCTTAAATACACAATAACATCATGAAATAGAAACTACTATGATCCTATACACAAACATCTATCGATCACATAAGTATAAACGCAAATTTTAGCTGAAGGAAATAAGTAATTACTTAATACTTAATAGTTAATAACAATAACTGTAGTAAGAGTTTAAAGTTTAAAGTTAAACAATTAGAACTTAGATATATAAATGTTGTGAAATGTATACAATACTCATGGAATATGAAATCCATGGCATCAAAAGTTCCAAACATATAATAAAAGTAAAACAAAAGCTATAAGTCTATGGCTCAGAGGAGCCTGCATCACTAAGGCTCTAAACTTTAGTCCTCTTGCATAGACGTCTAAGATAGGTCCTGGATGATGTTGCAGCCATCATCTCTGCCTGTGTCTCAGTGCCAAACTCAGAGGCACCCAAACCAGCATCCAAGGTGTCTCTTCGTGCTCTATCCTCCTCCTCTGCCATGGCTATTGCCTCTGCCTCTCGATCTGCCTGGTCGACCCAATCAAGGTCCTCATCGGTAAAAACAGGATCTTCGACCTCAGTGATCCAATCTGACTGTGGATCAACCTCCTCCAACGTGATGGGTGACAAGTTAGTGCCCAATAGCTGTCTATGGCGAAGGCGCAGGTTGTAATGAACATAAACAAGATCATTCAACCTCTGCACTGACAACCTGTTGCGCTTCTTGGAGTGTATGTGCTCAAACATACTCCAATTGCGCTCACAACCTGAGGCACTACATGGTTGGCTCAACACTCGAATCGCAATCCTCTGAAGATTTGGTACTTTAGCACCAAAGCTCTCCCACCATGCATCTGAGATGAGAAAAAAAAAAAAAAAATCTCATTGTGAAATGTGAATATTTAATTATAATATGAACATTGAATATAAAAGATTGAAAAGTGGTAATTTTTAAACTACTATTATGCCCTTAATAAATTTTTACCTGGCTGCAATGTCGATCGAGTATCTTTGCATATATCTCTTGCAAAGAGATCTCCTTGTGCAAGTCTGAAAATCTCTATCTCGGCAACAATTTGGGCTCCAACATGAGAATCAGACATCCGCTCAATGACTGTGTAGAGCCCACTCAAAACCTCCTCATCTGCCTTGAATTCTTTGCGAAATTGGAATGCCGGATTGAGAAAATATGCTGCTGCGTGTAGGGGCTTGTGAAGCTGGAGGTGCCATCGTCTATCGATGATCTCCCAAATGGGGCGATACTTACTATCAATTCCCCCATAAATGGATCTAATGGCCTCTTTGGCCCTATCCATGCCCTCGTATATGTAGCCCATTGCGGGCTTTTCCCCATTAGCAACTCGTAATAGAACCACTAAGGGCTCTGTGACCTGCAATTATTATGAAACATTGACATAAGTAAGAGTTAACAAAAAAAAGCAAATAAAATAAAAACAAGAATGAAAATAATAAAATATAATGTAGAATTACTAAACTAATTACTCATTAGTTATTACATTTACCTTGACAATCTCCTTAGTAGGCACCCAAAAGCCCTGCTCATCAAAAATCCAACCTGACGCACTCATCCCTACATTTGTCTTAGAATATGTTGAGGAAGCCCACTCCTCGCTAACAAACATCCGCCTCAAAGCTCCCTTTGATTGTAGTAAGGATTGTAGAGTGATGAAGTTGGTAGCAAAGCGTGTTATCCTAGGGCGAGCCAACTCCTTTTGCCCCGTGTATTGCCTCATAAGGTTGAGGACCCATGTGTGATTATATATGTACTTACAAATATTCCTTGCGGTCTCTACACATGCTTTGATCCAGTCAAGCTTGCCAAGATCCTCCAATATGAGGTCAAGGCAATGAGCGGCACAAGGTGTCCAAAATAATGATGGGTGCCTATCCATCAATAGTCTACCTGCAGCAACATAATTTGCTGCATTATCCGTCACTATTTGCACCACATTCTCCTCCCCTACCTCAGCCAAGACACCCTCCAAAGCCTCACAAAGGAATTCAGCATTTTTGGAGTTGCCGGATGCATCAATAGATTTAATGAACACGGTACCACCTGAAAAAGAAACAAAATAAATGATTCAATTAAATATAAATTTAAAATCTTGATTGTTAATCACTAAAGCAATGCATTTTAGGAAGTAAAATATTTACCCGAGGAAGAAACAAGAAAGTTGAGCAATGTCCTATTTCTTCTATCGGTCCAACCATCAGTCATGATGGTGCAACCCTTCGTCCTCCAAATTTCTCGCTGCTCCTCTATTCTGACTTTCACATCAGCCACTTTTTGGGACAAAATGGGGCCTTTTATCTCTTCATCATTAGGGGCTTTGAACCCCGCCCCACAAACAGTAACTGCATCAATCATATTTTGCCAATATGGAGACCTAACACAAATAAATTAAATTTAGTAATTACTAATTAGTATTGAAAAATGTATAATTTCAATTTGAATTCAACATAGCTCTAAAAATAAAATTCAAGAGATAAAGAATCAACTATCAAGCAACAAGCTATATATTTTAAAACAAAACAAAAGAAGAATTACCTGGCTGCATGAAATGGAATGTCGCAATAAAACCAGAAGTCTCCAATTGCAGGCTTTGGCTGCATCATGTTTATCCTTGTTCCAACCCATGCTCTCAAGAGACGGTTGGGAACCCGGAGTAGTGCGTGGCAAAATATATGAATCCAGCCTAGATCCACGAACTCTGGGCCCAATGCTAAGTTTGCTAACGCTACCACTGCCACTGCCACTACCACTACCAACAATTGAAGGTGAAGACCCTGGAGGAATTTTAGGCATGGAAGAACTCGAATCTCCAACTCCACACATGGCTGCCATCTCATCTTTTTGCTTCTTTTTTAACTCTTTTTGTTGCTCAAAGGTTTCCAATTGCACTTGCACTTCATGCATTACCTCAATAGGGACCTTTGTGCAAGGATTAGCATCTCGGCACGGTATACATGCAAGGTGGTATTTCAATCTATTAATGCCACCCCCAAGAAAAAGAGTTTTGCAATGAAAACATTGTATTTCTCCTTTTTTTTGCCCAGGGGTAATAATGGCATGTTTCCAACAAGGATCTCTTTTACCTTGAGACATGGTGAAATTGAATATGATGGAGACAATTTATAGATATATATTATAAACAATGCTGCAATAACACATAAATTTTAAAAAATTAGCATTCAAAGTATAATTTATAATAAAACTAAAAAACCTAGGGTTTGCAAGTTTGCAACTATAAAACTATTTTTTTTTTTGCAAGAATGCCTAGGGTTTGTTCAACAAAAAACTTAAAGTCTTAAACACACACACCTAGGGTTTGTATTTATTTGTAACTTGTTCTTTGTTTCACTAAAACAAAATAGAAAAAACAAAGAAGAAAAAAAGAATAGAAAATGAAGTTTTGGTTAGAAAAAAACAAAAAAAACCTTCAAAACTCAAACATACCTCTTCAATCTTCTTTGAAATCAATGGAAATCTCTTTCCAATCCCTTGTAGACTCCTCTAGATGCAGCAAAATCACCTACGAACTTGCACAAATGCGATTCAATAAGCGTTTGGTGCTCAATCTCTTTGCTGATTTTCCTTCAATGCAAATGTGTTTTTGCTCTCTTCTCTCTTTTTTCTCTCTTACTTGGCTTGAAAATGAAATGAAGTGCCTTTTGGAGGAATAGAGGCAAGTATAAAAGCAAAAAGAAAAAAAAAAGAAACTTTAAAATGTGTTTTTTTTGACACACAAGCCCACAAAGTGACGGCCGAGTCTTTGGCACGGGACTCGGCGAGTCTGGCGAGTCTCGTGAGTCTTGGCGAGTCTCGCGAGTACTCGGCATCCGAGTCTGTGGGACTCGCCAAGCCTCACTCGCCTCGGGACTCGCGAGTACTCGCCGAGTTTAGGCGAGTCTTGTAACTATGGTATTGAGCAAGTGAAGGTCATACGGTGCGGAAAGGGAGAAGGCGTACTAAGTGTCGACTTGAACAAGGGGAGACGTCAAAAGAGGGAGTCACACGCAAACGCCGTACCAGTTGCCGGCAAGCATCACCATTACGGAAATTGGAGTGTCATACCATCCATTGTCGTACCAAGCATCAACCTGGAGAAAGTAAATTCTAAGAAAAACAATGCAAAATCTGTATTTTTCAACTTTGTCAACACTATTCAGAACCTGTGGAAAAATCATGAAAATGAGGCGCGAGATGCAATTTCGAGTGGTTTCAGAAGTGTTAAATTGGTCTTGGCGGTGAGGGCACTGCCCCTCGACTGCGCCCTGTACCGCGACAGGGAGCACGCCAGGGGCGCTGCCCCTCGACCCCTCTGGGGGCGCTACCCCTAGACCCCCATCAGATTTATTGGAATTGCCAAATTACAATGCAACCAACTATCATAGTACAGTCACAGGAGCAGTTGGCTGCCAAGCAGATGAGAGTTGCAGCTCTCGAGGAGTTGGTAGAGAGAGACGAAGTATTGGGTGAGAGTGACAATCAGTTGGCAGAGAAGAATCAGCTATTGGTAGGAAAAGATACACAGGTGGCTGATGTGCAGCGACTTTCAGCCAAGAGGGAGAGTTGGCCACAGGGAAAAGACAAGGAATTGGCTTGCACCAAGCAGGAACTCAAGTTGGCATTTTTAGTTTTCAATCGTCTGGAAAACAACTACTTTGTGGGGGGGATGATGTAGTTGGCTGAGAATGTGTCATAAGTAAATAAGACTTTATTTAATATTAATAATTGTTGTCCCTCATTTTTGACTTATTAAAAATTGGGATAACCTATCAAAATTTTGATAAAATTTGAAGATTTTCTCTTCTAAGGCACATTTTACGAGGTGCAAAGGTTAGAAAATTTCAGTTTTGGGTCTATAGTCCTTTTGGCTAACATTTTTCACTCACTCTTGTCCGTTTTCATGAAATTCTGAGTCATTTTTAGTGTGTTTTTGGTCAATTTCGGGTTTTTTAGGCAACTCAGCAGAATAGGGAAATTTAAGCCTAAGAGCAAAATTGCTAAATGTCCAAAAAATCTCGAAAATTGCTAAAACTTCCAAAAGTTCCGATTTTGCTTAAGTTGTCTAAAAATACCTATTTTTATTAAAATGAAATTGTCAAATGAGCTAAAAGGTCCGATTTCTTCTATTTGACAAAATGTAAAATTGCAATGAGTCTCTAAAAACCCGAAATGCAAGTAAAAGGCATTTTTGAAGTTATTTGTTATATTTTTCACTTGCAATGAGCATCAAAAAACCCGAAATGAGTTTTTCAAGTGTTTTTGTGAATTTTGTAGCTTGATATTGCTCATATGTACCCCGATTGAAGAGATTTTGGCATGAAGAACACTTGGCAAGGTCTGCAACTTTATTAAATTCCCCATTTTTGCTCTACCATTGCCACGTTTTTGCAGATTTGAGTTTGTTCAAGGCGCTTTTTATTTTTCTGTTTTTGTTGTTTTAAATCTTTTGTTCTTGGGTTGCCTTTCTATGGAGATTGAGATTGCATATTAAAAATATATGGCTGAAAACGCGTTTTTCCACTTCATAGGCCCTTCATTCATAAAAACGTTTTTTTTTCTCTTTCTTTCATTCGCCTTCCCATTCGCTTTTCATTCATATGCCTCTCATTCTATTTGAAATGCCATTCATTTCATGATAAACACGTCCTTCATTCGCCATATCCATTGAAAACGTCTTGTATTAAAATGTTTTTTTTCATTATTGGAAATGCATTTTCTTCATTTTAATGAAAAGGATGTTTTCCTCCATTTCTGCCCTTCATTTCATCCGTCATACATTTTCATTCTCCTTTCGTTCATTCACTTTCCTTCATTTCATATTCATTTGCCATTACCATTTTTCTTCATCATCATTATCATTTTCTACAAAAATGATGCCCTTGGCTGAAAATCGGGTTTTCATAATCTGATTACAAGTAGGAGATTTTGACCAAGGTTACAAGTTAAAATGATAAACTTGCAATGACCTCTTATTTTTCCTACCTTGCACTTTTACTTGCAATGGCTTCCAAAAATCCCAATTACATTATACCTTACTTGCTATCAGCCTTCCAAAACCCGAAATTCACTTGTGAGCCCATTTTTGCATCAAATTATCCCTTCCCTTGTCAGTCTTGTTTACACACATGATCTATCAAACCAATAAATCAAGGCATGGGCATTGTTTTATAACAATTTCATCTTGAATAAGGTGTTATGGGTTCTTCATTAGTGAACAAAAGAAGAAGAGATACAACAGTAATTCATGGAGCAGCTCAAAGGTCAATAATCCTCATGAAACCATCTAGGGACAAAGTAAATCAAGCATGGAAAAAGGATGCAACGAAGAGAAGAACTTCCTAAAGAAATGGTACTACTCCAAGCCTGTGATAAGGTTGAAGTTCGCTAAGGACACAAAGATCATTAAGAATGCAAATTCTCGTTCCAAGTTCGAGATCTCTTCACCAATCCTGAATACTTCAAGTTCTAAAATCCTGAAGCAGCATGAAGATCATCGCAGATGAAGGATGATGTAGTTAGAGTCGTGTCTTGGACACTTAAAATAATTTCAATTATGTATTTTACTTTCGACAAAGTATATGTAAAAACAAGTTTTGCAATTGCAAGTGTTCTTTCCTTGCAGTTTTGGAAAATGTAATTACATGTAAGTTCTTACAAAACAAATCACAATTTGGATTGTAATTTTGAATAAGTCAATTGCAATTAGTTATCGGTTGAGAGATTTTCTCAAGTTTGTTGAGATCCTCCCACCTTTTTCTCTAGACCTCTCTCCTATAAATACTTGAGAGGGTCCATTGTAATTTTTTATCTTTTTAGCAAGCAAGAAAACTCTGCAGAATTTTATACTCATAAAGTCTTTGAGCTTTATAGTTGATAATTGTGAATTTTCAAGTAATATCAAGAAGTTGGAATTTCAAACTTTGAGTTGAATTCCTATTTTGCATCCTTCATGTTCTTATGTCATTTTGGAGCATCATTTTGTAACTACTTGAGAATTGTGGAATATTGTTGAAGAAAGATTCGATTTAAATATCTGCAGTCTTTGTGCTGTAAATGTTGAAAGTTGAATTTGTAGTTAGTATTAGAAATTGAGAAGAATTGTGAGACTTTGTGCTCGTAGTAGTTCTCATTTAGAGTAATCAAAAGATACATCGTAGTTACAGACTTTGTGCTGTTTTATGTTGTATATTTTCATTAAGTAATCATTCTGAAAAGGGTAGATAGGATCTCATTCCTCAAGACTTTGCGCTTATTGGTTGTTTTCCCGTCCCGGAGGAAGTAACGGAAGTCTTTGTGCTTTCAGGAAACTTTATTTCCTCTTTCTTGATTTCACTGCATAGCTGCTGTAATAAGTTTTATTAACATTTGCTATTTCTTTTCTACGAAGTGAAAAGAATATAATCTTTCCTGAAATAAGAGGAACGATTGCTGTCCTACCCATATTAGTTTTGTTTAGTTAAAGGGGGAGCCTTCCCTTAATTAGGAGAGTTTAATCTCACGTGCTGTGGTTGAAACCACAATTTTGTATGCTTTCACAAGAATACAAAATTTTCAACCAACAATAATCCATGTACTTATGTACGTGTCATGTTAGTTAGTTGTCTCGAGAATTAAGTTCCTGACGAAGTAATTAGTTATAATGAAGGGACGTGACGGTTGGTACCTCAACCACTGCCAGCATACTATATGTACTTGAGTCATGTAGTTGGGAAACATTGCGGTTCTACTATGCTATGCTATGTTCTATTTGGAGACATTATGATGTAAATGGCGAATACTAAATAAAGCAATACATCTATGTTCTGTGCAATTGTCATGTGATTATTATATGCTATCAATGTTATTTTATATTTTCGTTTACTCTGTACATCATTGTACCCGTAGTGAGTAAACATCAATTGCACATTCAGCTATTCCTTGTTCTCCTACATGCACTTCTTGGTTTCACACAGCTTCAGTGTACTTGTCTTGACTCTCCTTTGTTAGCATTATGGAGGGGTTTCTACTATTGGTGTTAATGTTTCCTTGGTTTCGCATTGGAGTGACCTACGTATACAGTATTTGTTCCTATCTACTAGGCGAATGCAGCAGCTGGTTACCCATGCATTTCGGTGAGATGGAGCATTTACCATATGGACACTCTTGCATTCCTATTTTTTGGAGGCGACCTTCCATTTTCATTTGATCAATGTTCTTTAGACTATCGGTACCTGTATTTTCAACTTGCATCTTGCATGGTGAGTAGTGTCATTGGGGGTCATTCATACAAATTCATGTGCCATCTATATCTTCAATTTCCAAATGTTTTGCCTTAGTTTTCCATCTAATTCGACTAGTGTCATTGGGGGCACATGTAGATTATTGTCTTCTTGATCCTGTCATCATCTGTTTCAGAGGAGGTTCTTCATTTCAGCACTATAGCAGTCATCATTTGACAGTTGTCTACAACTTCTTCATGCTTTAGTGATGTTGTTCATGTTCCTATTCTTTTGGGACATTGTTTTGGTTGGAGGCTTCTCAGTCCTTCACATTGTTTTGGAGGCTTCTCAATCCTTCACATTGTTTTGGAGGCTTTTCAATCCTTCATTATTTTTTCTCTCTTTTGGAGAGGAGTTTTCTCCCACAGGGTTTTTCTCCTTTTCTCTAGTTGTGAGAGATTAGATTGTTTATACATGGGTACCTCAGCAGGCCTTGTTTGTCGGGACTCATCATGCATTCTATTTTTAGGGTTTTTAGCTACTCTTTAAGTTCATCTTAGGGGGGGTGTTAGAGTAATCATGCATTAGCTAATAATTAATTAATTTTTAATTATTATTAGGCTAATTTATTCTCATGCACTTAAGCTAAACTTAGGAGTGCTTTTATTCTTTTATTAGTTGAGCTATTATTAGGTCATTTTGTCTCATTGCATGAGATGTTGACACTTGTCATGATCTAATCCCTTTTTCATTTAGGGTTTTATCTTATAAGCACTCAACCCTAATTGTATTATCTCTTGAGATTCTCTTTTGAGATTCTGGAGTTTCATTGTTGTATCTTTTTCTTGTTGAGAATATTGCATATTATTGTTTGCAGCTCTCTTGCGTGGAAGGTGTTTTTGTTTGTTGTTTGATCCCGTGGCTCATGTTTTTCACAATTCTAACATTTTCATGGAGAAGCAATGAGAACTATCCATCTAGCTACATCATCTCAAATCCAACAGCTCACAATAGCAAAGCAATATCCTAATTGTTTTCAAGGGCAACAAAGCCCACCAACCAAATTTAAATTGCAAGAAGCATTCAAAGAAGGATTCAACAATATTTGCTAGGTTGTTCAGCATATGACAAACCTTCTCAGTCCAGCATAACTATTTTCAGTTTTTGAGAGATCAAATCAAGTGAGAGTTCATGACAAGAATTTAAAATCCCCAACAAAGCATGTATAGGTGTTAAGGAACATTCAAGGCATGGAACAACTCCTTCAAACATAGTCCAAGAAGAGAGCAACTATTCTTGCATGGCCAAGAAACCATTGAATTCCAATGTGTGCATGCACAAAGTGGGAGATATTTCAAATGGAGATTCAATTTGAGTATCTAGCATGTTTCTAAAGAGCAAACCTACATGACCAACAAGGCATTGGTTGTCATTTTCAATTCTTTGCCTCTGTAGGTACTGAATCTTAGATGTTTTGGGGGAATTTTTTTGTGTGGGGGTGTTATATAAATAAAATGCTATATGCTCATTTGTAATCCAGATTTAGCCTTCTAGACTCAATCTCAGCAAGCCTTGTATGCAACTTTCATTCTTAGTTTCTTTGTTTTTAAGCTCTAGTGGAACCTCTGTGTATATGCTTAGATATACAGATTATGATATAGCAGAACATAGCCTAATATATGTTGGGAAACTTGCATCTAGGCCAGATGCGCCTTTATATCCAGATATCTATGCCCTTGTGCTTGTGCAAATGCCTACACCTACCTGGGATCAATTAGGAGAAACATTGCAAAAAAAATTTTTTTTTAAAAAAATGAGATAACTTCTATATGGTGGAGCAATTAACAACAATAATGGAGACTATAACTGACTTCAATACTAGGTTTCACAAGACCTAGAATAGAATCCTTCAAGAGGTAAGACTTTCTCAAATGGCATTTCTCTATTACTTGAAATCTTTTAATCCTGAAATTGTTGTGATGCTCCAATCTATGGAAGGCACTGACTTGCCAACAACTTATGATATAGCTGTACAAGCATAAAATAGCCTAATATAGGCTAGGAAACTTGAATCTAGGCCAGATATGCCAGTATAACCAGACATCTATGTCCCTGTGCCTGTGCAAATGCCTACCCCTACTTTGGCCCCTATTCTTGAAACTTCCCAAGCTGCCTTACACAACCAAAGAATTACAGGATATAAAACAGTAAAAGTGATCCTAAGAATGGTGTCAAGTGAATTAAATTCTGTAAGAAGCAACAAGTTTTTCCCCCTCCTGGACCTTTCTATTAGAACAATCATGAGCATAGGCAACATAATCAGCACCAAAACCAGCAAAATAGACACCCTAAATAGGCCTCAAGCTCCTAGATTGTTCCTGTCCATGTGCCTCTACAACAAGTTCCCCCAAATAATTATGCTCGAGATCCTGTCCCAATGCAAGATAACCTGGTTGAAGAACAAAGCATGTGGTGTTACCCATGTGTGACCCTCCACACTCCTAATCAGTGTCCTAGAGGCAACCTCCAACAAGTCCTCTAAGCAGAAAGGAAAAATACAACTTGAACTGCCCAAATACAAGGGTTAGGCATAATATTAGAGGAGCAGCCAAGGATGAACCAAGCAAGAACAAGTGGACAGGGAACACCCTTTATTCCATCAAAGCAAAGTATACTTCTTGTTCCAAAGCAGCAAGAAGGTCTTCTAGATTATATCCAGCCTAGAGCCACCTATCCCTTAGTTGAAAAGCCAAGAAATCCATGGGTATCCCATGCACAAAAGGCATAGTCAACTACACCTTTCATCGTAGTTGACCAAATGAAAAGGACAACAGCTAATGTCTCACCCTAGGAGATCCTTTCAATGCTTGAGTAGATGGATCTATTGAAAGTAGCCTTAAAGCAGTGAGACAAAGGAAAATCCAAAAAACAAGCTCCATTCCAAGAGCAACAATTCATGAAAAGCAGCCTGCAATTTTTCAGATAACCAACCTATAGGTAGGTAGATCTCTTATCATTGGTAAGAAGCTACTCATAATTGCATGATAGACTTGGCAGCTAATACCAATGCCCAAAAGAGTTGCAGATGCCTCAGGATTAACCTATGAACCTATAGAGAAAGGGTAACACAACTAGACGGTAATCTTGGTAAAACCTTAGGAATCATAAGAAACCTACCTCTTACTCTCTATGCCTGTTCAAATGTATGTATGCTCCAAGAATTAGCTATCATAGAGATCCCAACCATGCTCGGGCTTTCTTTGTCTAGAGACTTCACAGTGAAGTTTGGGGGTTATTTATCTTTGGATTGGACTCACATGTTTTTAAAAACAAAGTACAATACCAAGGTCAAAATTCTAGAAAAACCCATTGCCATATATCATGTTGAGCATGAGCCCCAAGCTGGGATTGATCATAACTATACCTTAGTAGCGGAAGGGGAACTCTCTTCATCAGACTTGTCTGCTAATGAAAACTAAATAGCTGCCCCAAATTACCAGCTAGATGAACAGACTGCTGAAACTTGGGAATCTAATCCTTATGATACCTTTGATGCTACAGGCATGGGAACATGTGTAATCCATGATGAAATCCCCTTCATCCCCCAACTTTCAAAAGAAAGTTTAGATAGTTTTTGGATGTGCAAGTTATATGGTTTTAATTTTAACAGTAGAATTGAAGCAGGGGTTGGTGTTTCCCTAGTTTCCTCTAAAGGAGACAAATACTTGCAGTCCTACAAATTGCAAATTAACTGCACTAACAATGTGGCAGAATATGAGGCATTGGTTCAAGGGCTGCAATTTGTTGAGAAGAAAGAGATCAATCTATTGAAAGTTTATAGTGACTCTGAATTAATCATAAAGCAAGGTCACAATGCATAGGAAAAAACTCCCTGATGAAGGTCCATAAGCATAGATTTTTGGATCTGCTGGAGTAATTTGATGCGATAAATTTCCAGGGATTTTCTTGGAAACAAAACACTGAAGCTAATTGGATGGCTATGGTTGGTTATCAGTTTGGCCCTGTCGAGGATTTGTTGGTAAACAAAGAACATGTGAAACTAGTTATTAGGCCTACTATTCCAGACAATCTTTCTCACTGGATGGTGTTTGACAGTGATGAGCAAATTGCTCATTTTATTCAGTAGCCTGCTGAATTTGCTGATGAATTAGCTTCTCAAAACTGAGGAGGCTTAGGGAGATAATTCTCCAACAAGAAAACAAGCTGCCAAGAGGTCTAGTCAACTTTGAAAGCATGTTCAACCCTGATGACCAGAACAGAGATAAGAAAAAAATGGCAACAGATTAAAAACGAAAAAGTTGGCCAAGGTTTCCATGGTTGAAGAAAAAGATTTTCTTGTCTACCTACATACAAAGTATGACCAGGTCATGGCCTCAGATTATAAAGAGTCAACAGGTTATGACAAGGAAATGATCCAACATACTATTGAACTTTTCCCTAAAGCTAAACCTATGAGAAAAAAATGCAAAGACTAATTAATCTTAAAGTAGAGCATATGATGAAATAGGAATTGACAAAGAATTTGTAACCAATTTCTTCCCGTTTAAGTTCCATTGCAGGACAGTAGACCAAACGCATAGCCCTGCCATCCCGAGTACCCTATGGAAAGTGCCTTAGCCCAACCTGGGATAACCCATGGCCATCCAAACTTTGCAAAACAAATGAAAATGCGGGGAGTGGGAGAGATGAAAATGAAGGGAGGTGAAATAATATGCAACCACATAGAAAATGAAAGTAGAATGGATTAAAATATAATACATGGCAATAATAAAGTCTATCGAAAAATAAAGTAAAGGCTGAAAGTGGCGAAGACTACGATCGCAATGACACTCTTCTGCTAAAATTCAAGACCCTTTCCCCCTTCTCAAGTACACCCTTCAACATGGTCTATAACAAAGGAGAGAGCTTCAGCCACTGCGTTTGCAGAATACTCTGATGATTCTGTTACTATAAAGACCTCTATGTGGTGAGGAAGGAAATTCTGACCTCTAATCGAAAATTGGAAACATTGTGTGAATTTTGTTTGGATCTGTGTATGGTTATTGAGCACTTGATGATTACTCAGTGAAAGAAGATTAGAAGTGAGTCCCTTTATTATTATTAAAGTGGGTTGATTGCTTATTTCTGCCCATTGGTCAAGATAAGATGATCTAAATTTTAAACTATTAATATAATTCCCCAAATTAATATATATATTTTTATTATTATTATATATTTAATATGTTATATATATACAGCTATACCCGTATCCAAGAAAAAAGTCATCATACCAATGTACCAGAACCCTAGCCCTATACCCATTCCCATACAAAAACTGGCAACTGAGGACACAGCTTGTTAATTCAAAAATTATTTACCCCATCAAACCCTCTACTTTAATATCTAACTTAGTTCCTATCTTAAAAAGAAAGGTGAGATCAGACTTTATGTTGACTTCAAGGATCTAAATAGGACATCTATAAAAGACTATCATCCCCTGCCCTCTATGGATCAGATCTTACAAAACATTGGTAAGGTTAGATAGGTTTTCTATGTTAGATGGTTTTTCAAGATACAATCAGTTCTTAGTCAAAGAAGACGACCAACATGAGATTACTTTCACTACCAAGCAGGACACATTTGCATATCAGAAGATGCCATTTGGTCTATCAAATGCAAGAGCAACCTTCCAAAGAGCAATGGATATTGTCTTTTAAGGATCCAATCATTGAAACAATCCTAATATACTTCAATTATTTAATGGTCTTTTCTAAGAACAAGAATGATCACTTTCAATACTTGGAAAAGCTATTTTAGAGGTGCCAATAGTTTAGGATTTCCTTGAATCCCAGAAATGTATATTGTTGTCCCACAAGCATAGCTATTGATCGTCAAAGGGTTGAAGCTATCCTTGGGCTTTCTCTGTCACAACATGGAAAAGGTTTTCAGTCTTTTCTATGGAAGATCAACTTTATGAGAAAGTTCATTTCAAATTTTGCAAGGCTAGTAAGGCCAATCACCCTTATGCTTAAAAAGGATCAGACCAGCCTTTCAAATAGACAAAAGAAGGGAGAAAAGCCTT
The DNA here is from genome assembly GCA_007258455.2 of Sequoia sempervirens. Classification (NCBI taxonomy): domain Eukaryota; kingdom Viridiplantae; phylum Streptophyta; class Pinopsida; order Cupressales; family Cupressaceae; genus Sequoia; species Sequoia sempervirens. Next base: position 70,008 of record VDFB02129644.1, on the reverse strand, counting down.
TGAGTTGATCAAAGAAGCCATTGCCAAGGCAATTGTATTGGCAAATCCAGATTTTTGCAGAGATTTTGTTATCTATGCTTATGGAGGACAGTTTACAATTATTGTTGTACTTACTCAAAAAGGAGATACTGATCTAGAACATCCTATAGCCTTCTTTGGCCAAACCCTCAAGGATAATGAGGTAAAGTAAAATTTTGTTGAGAAACAAACTTATGCTTTCATAAAGGGTTTGAAAATGTTCAAACATATAGTCTCTAGCAACAAAATCACTGCCATGCTAGTTCACAATAATTTATATTCATAGCTTTACTCTTTGAAGTTTGTATTTATAATTTATAGTTTTGATTGCTATATTTCTAAAAAAAATTATAATTATATTTATATTTTATTAAAATTAAAAGTTTGTATTTATAATATTATAATTTATGTTTATATTTATATTTATGTTCATATTTATAAATTTATATTTATATTTATAAAAAAAATTATTATTTTATCAGTATGCCAATTTAATTTATTAAATATTTCTATATATTTTTAATTGGCATACCCAGATGGAGCGAAATTCAGCAGCTAGGATGCAAATTTGGGAAGAAGGTGGCAGGACTGATGTGGAGAACATGAATGGCTCAGATATGCAGAAGGAGAAAGCGAGACAGGATAAGAAATGTGAAGCTCCCTGCCACAAATCCTTTCTTTCCATTGATCTAACAAAAGAAATAGAGGAAGAGGTCGAAATGCTGGAAGATTTGGCCCTAATATGTAGGGTGGTGGGCCCAAGATATGAGCGAAACAAGATCAAAAGTTGGGTCGAAGGAAACTGGAATAACATGGAGGTGATCAAATTCTTGCCAAAAGGCTTCTTCATTGTTGTTTTCCTAATAACGGAGGACAGAGATGCCGTGCTGGATAAGGGAGTATGGAGGATAGACGGTCATCCCTTCTACATTCAGAAGTGGCGCCCTAACTTTAATGTTGCAAGGCACGAACCATATGATAGATCAGTCTAGATCCACTTATATAACCTTCCCATGGAGTATTGGACTGAAGGTAGTCTGGTCAAGATTGGAAGGTCGCTTGGTACGCTGGTAAATGCAGACATCGAAATCATAGACGGCGACTCATATATCTATGCTCAGTTAGAAATCGCGGCTGTTAGGCAAGTGTCGAAGGAGATACTGCTATGTGCGAATGGAGAGCATTGGATCCAACAAGTAGAGGTTGAGGAAGAAAAATTCTACTGCTCGTAGTGCCGAAGGCGCGACCATAATCTGGCTGAGTGTCGCCAATCTGGCAAGTCCTGACAAGTTTGGAATCCAAAAAAGAAGTCCTCCACAAAAACTAAATCAGATAAAACGATGGTTGGTGCGGTTGGGAGACAGTCTGGGGGCCAGGCTTCTAGTGGCCCCAGCTATGAAGCAGAGATAACAAAAACAAATCAGAAGACAAAAGACTCATTTGTTCTCTCCCCTAGATGATTCGGGGCGCGAAGCTGTGGAAGAAACGTAGGATTACAGTCTAGCAATCATTCCTTACATAGCTCATGGCGAGGACGGTTGCGGGGATCACATTGAATCGGATTGAGAAGAAGATCCTTTGAAGGAAGATGTTCTAGATATCATAGAGCCTAGAAGCTTAAGCCAGTCTGCGGCGTCGTTGTTGGGGAAATCAATGAAATGCAGGGGAAGGAAAACAAATAGGCAAAAGCGGGAAGAGGAGGCCAGGAAGAAAGGCTTCAAGAGCATCAAAAACTACCTAACATCCAAGGGAGCGGAAGCCTCCCTTGGACAGCAATGAAATTCCTAACATGGAATGTTAGGGGTCTCATGGCCCTTGACAAAAGACGCTTAGTCAAGCGTCATTTAGATAGGATAGAGGCTAATGTTGTTCTGCTTCAGGAGACAAAAATTGATGCTCTTGATGGCGGGAAGTTTGTTCAATACTGCAAGGTGTGGAAAGGGACCTTTAGCGACTTTGTGGGCTCGTTCGGGGGTTTGGGTGTTCTTTGGGCTCCAAACTCTGTAGATATAAAAGTGTTGGAGGTTAGGACGAATTGGATGTGGTGTTGGGTGACCTATTGGGCGACTGGGACTGGTTTCCCTTTGTTCAATGTGTACGGGCCAGTAAGAATGGAAGAGAAGCTGAAGACTTGGAATGAAATAAGGGATCGAGTGGCGAGCAATGGAAGCAAAAAAGTCATTCTGGGGGGTGATTTCAATGCCATATTAGATATGAAGGAGAAAAGTGGCGGACTCCAAAGGGTCAATAAGGTGATTTTGGATTTCAATTGAGCTTTGCTTTGCCTCGCTTCGGACAACTTCCACAAAACCGGTGCAATCTTCAGAGGAGTAATCAAAGGTATTCAAATCACGATTTAGCATGAAGACACCACCACAACGACACATGCCAACATATAAACCATAATCGAAGTTAAGTTCACAATGTTCCAGTTGACCACGCAAGGTGAACCCACCGTCAGTGAGCCCACTAGTGGTATGGATAAGCGAAGTTTTGTTCAAATTAAGCACCACATTCCACAATTACTAACTACTTGCATGAAATGAAATCTACTTTACTTTAAGATACTTCAAGATTCTAAGTGAAATGGAAGGATGAAGAAGCCTCACTAGCTACTCACAACAAAAGAAGAGATCACCATCAATGAAAACTCATTTTATTGAGAGAGTGTTCACAACAACTTCTTACAAAGCATTCAAATGGAAGACTTTCCTTACTTTTCAATCTAAGCTAAACTATCAAACTATGCTACCTTCTATTCTATCAATCTCTCTCTATTCCTTCTCTACTATTCTAATCAGGTACAAATGAGGGGGGATGCCCCTTTTATAGTTGGCCAAATCTAGTGGATGGCTCAGATTCAATTACAATGAAGGGCTCAGATCGAGCCAAATGAACCCTAACCCTAAAAACCGCCACCAAGAGGAGTGGGGTAATAAATGAGCAATTAATGTCCACCACCCTTTTAGAAGATTCTTGTCCATAGACGCGTTCGCATTGTTCTTGTTCCTCTTCTTGACTGCAAACTGGATGAGTCTGATCATCATGGATTTTGTTTCTTGGACTGATATGGCAAGTATGTTTTCGATCTAACTCCAAGGCGGCAACTTCTTTCTCCTACTCAATGATGATTTCCTTCTCAACTGACATTCTCTAACTCTGAACTGCATGAGGATGATTATTTCTCCACCCTCGATCTTGAAGGATTTTCTTATCTTGGACTCGAGCATTTCTCCCTCGCCATCTACTTCTCTGAATTGAGTGCACATTAGGTTATTCCAACACTTAGCCATTTCTTCCAACATGCAACTTTTCTTCTTTCGAGGTTGTAATGTTGTCTTGGATTACTTGCTTCATTGCTTCAAGTCATCATGCTCTGGCCCCAGCGTTCATCCTGCAAAACAGATAAAAAGAAGAGCATCATAACACTTATAATAATAAATTCACTTTACTCACCTAATATCCATGTTTTGATCTCCAAGGTCTGAGTGATCTAGTTCATCCTTTTTCTCTAGCAAACTTCATCTTCAAATTCTTCATGCCTTAGCCAAATTTCCAACCCATCTGCCTTAGAAATAACTTATTTCCTCTAGAAAATTCATCAACCAGGCGCCCGAGTGAAATCTCCATCTTAAAGTCTCCGGCGAGGTGAGGAAGATTTTAAAATCAATTCCTTGCCGAAGATATCCAGTACCCAGAAGAAAATTCTCCTCAGAAAACACCAAATTCATGGGTCTATAGACGAAGGGGTACCTTTAATTTTTTGCAAATTATACCTTAGAAAAATACTTTTCCATCAAAGTTCATCTTCATTCTTCATCTCTGGGCGTATTTTTCTAGCTTTTCCTTGGATAATTTTCTTCAACTTCATGAAGCTGGCGCATTCTGATTCCTTGCCAATTTATCCATGCCTTAGTAAATTTTATGATCCTCTTTCAAGGTTGGGCGTATTCCTCTAGGGGAGGAGAGATTTAAATACTTAGAAAAATTTCATCATCTCCATGAGCATGGGTGCATTTAGGGGGGTAGGAAGGAAGTCTCACGCCTTAGAAAATTTCTTCTATCCTCCTTGTGTGGTGGGCACATTTGAACATGGGAGGTGGAATTTTATCTTGACTTAACCATTTTCCTTATCACCACCTTCCACCTTGGACGCATTTGCCTAGAGGAGGAGAAACTTCAACAATACTTAGAATATTTTAAAAGCCACCACCTTCAACATCCTTGGGCGCATTTGACATGTCAAGGAGGAATTCAACAACGCCACTCAACACACTTCCTAGAGCCACCTTGAACTTGGGCGCATTTGGGACCCTCTGCAGGAATTCAACACTGCCTTAGCTATTTCTTCTTCACACCTCTTGGAGATGGGCGCATTTGGAGGGTCAAGGAGGAATTCTTGACACTTAGAAACTTCTTCCATGTCCTCCATAGCCTAGATGACTTGGGCACATTTCATGGGTCAAGAAGGAAAATCTTAAAACTTGAAAAAAAAATTTCATCCTTCCTCTCTCCTTGGGCGCATTTGAGGTGTGGAGCAGGAATTTCGCACATTTAGTAATTTTCCATCCTTCAGCCAGTCATCAACATGGGTGCATTTCAGAGGGTGAGCAGGAACTTTCTCAAGACTCGAAAATTTTCTATCACCTTGATCCAGTTGAGGGCGCATTTAGGAGGTCAAGCAAGAATTTTCTCAGACTTAGACATTTTTTTAGCTTGCTTGCCTTGGTTTGCTATATTTAGTAAGTTTCTGGTTTTCACTTTTCTGAAGCTTGGATTGATTTGGAATTCGCGCCACAGGATCCTCATGATCTAGTTGATCTGTTCACATTGCCATCTTGCGTTGACTTGCTATTTATAGCCTGTATCTAGAGGTGATTTACTAATTATAGTAACTGTTTGGTTTCAGGACTTCTGCAACTCCGTTTAACTTGAAAGCTGACTGATGTGATCCTCATGGGTTGACTGGCTTGTTCACACTGGTGTCTCGCACTGACTTGCTATTTATAGCCTGTTTTTGAAGTGTCTTACTATAAATAGTAAGTGCTCAGATTGCCTTCAAATTTTACCATTGGACTCCTTGAAAGATACCGATCACGATGGGATACATTGGTTTTTGGAGATTTTGGCGTTTGACCCCTCATTTTAGGTCCCAAAGCTGGAAACCCTAATCTGACTTGCATGTCAATCAAATGATCTCCGTTTGGCCCCGTTTCTGTTGCGTGTCGCCCTATTCGTGATACTGAAGTGCTGGGCAGCTACCAGAGTGATCCTACTAAAAATAGTAAGTTGCTGAAAAAGTGACCAACTCTACTTGCATGTCACCTTGTTGCATAGCTCTAGAAAAACCCATAAAGAATAACCTAGAAAAACCCATAAAGAATAACCTGGCATGCACTGAAAAGTCCTGCATGCAAACCCTAAAAATAGCCTCTGAAGACAGCTCTTGAAAAAGGTCCTGATCCTGGTTTGCATGTTACATCACTGCGAAGCTTTCGAAAAACCCACAAAGAATACCCAGACATGCGTTGAAGAGTCCAACATGCAAACCCTAAAAATAGCCTCTAAAGCCTGAGTGCTGAAAGTTATCTCATCTTGCATGTTATACTATCGCGTAGGTCTCGGAAAACCCAGAAATATTCTCTAGACATGCATTGAAAAACTTCGCATGTAAACCCTAAAATTTGCTTTTGAAGGTGATACTTGCTAAAAATAGAAAGTTGCCAGATCTGGGTCAAATTTTGCAAACAAACAGTTTGATGTGCCCTAGATGCAGTGTAATGGTTAGAACTTCAAAGTGTTGAGAAAATGTCCCAAATTAGGTACTTACTAAAAATAGTAAGTTGTCAGAATTCAGTGAAATTTTGTTGGGAACCTGCTGGAAGCTTACTGACTGTATTGCCAAGCTCAGATTTCAATCTGCTCACCCAAATTAACCTCAAACTGGCCTGAAGAGCGCAAACCCTAATTCTACGGACTTAGCCAAAATTTCAAATTTAAGTTCAAAGACGGGCATATCCCCGGAAAGACAGATGGAACAGAGAGAGATAGTCGAAAAACAAAGCCAAAAGACCCGAACAGAGCAAAAATTAGGGGGTCCCCATTTTGAATGAGGTGATGTGTGAAAAGGTCACAACAGGACCAAAACAGGATCACTAACATCCGGTTGGAGGATGGGACTGTGGTCAACGACAAGGAGGGATGGAGGCGGAGGCAGTCGCTACTTCTCCAATCTCTTGGCTTCTAGCAATGGGGCCCAGGATTGGGACATGGGATTCCTAAATTGCATCCCAAAACTGGTGAAAGACGATGACAACCGTTTGCTAACTGCCCCATTCACGATGGAGGAAGTTAAAGAGGCGGTATTTGGGCTCAACCCTGACAAGGCCACAGGCCCCAATGGGATTCCGATAAAGTTTTTCCAAAAATGCTGGAGGTTTGTGGGTAAAGACTTGTGGATGTTTTTGGAGGAGGTCCAGAAGAAGTGGAAGTTTGTCAAAGACATAAATAATACGCTAGTGGCACTAATCCCCAAGAAGCAGGATTGCTCCTCATTCTCTAACTTCAGGTCGATATCACTGTGTAATGGAGTCTACAAAATACTGACGAAAGCAATGGCGAACCGATTGAAGAAGGTGATGGGGTCAATTATTTTGGTTGAACAAAATGGCTTTACTCTTGGAAGGAAGATAATTGACAACATAATCACCTTTGTTGAGACTCTTCACTCAATCACAATGGAAAAAATGAGAAGTATGGTCATCAAGCTAGATGTGAGCAAGGTGTATGATCGTGTTTGTTGGGACTTCCTACTGGCAGTCTTAGATAGATTCGGGTTTTCTCTTGAATGGGTGGAAATGGTAAGTAGATGCATCTCTTCCCCTCGCTATTCCATCTTAGTAAATGGCTCGTTGTGTGGCTTCTTCAGTGGGACGAATGGCCTTCGGCAGGGGTTGTCCCCATTCCTCTTTGTCATAATGGCGGAGGCCATGGGGCGCCATATTTGTTGTCTCAAGGAATCTCAAGTTTGGAAAGGGATCCGGGTGGCGGAGGGGGTTGATAGCATTACCCACAATCAATTTGCAAATGACACTATGCTGTTCGGGGAAGCCTCTTTGAGGGAGGCTGAAGTAATTAAAGGGGCCCTAGATAGATACTCCGTGGCATCCAAATAGGTGTTGAATATAGACAAGTCTGAAATTTATTTTTTCAATACAAAGAAGGCCATTCAGAGGAAGATATCTCGGCTTTTAGGCTTCTCAGTGGGGTCACTCCTGACCAAGCATCTCAGTGTGCCATTATTCCAAGGATTATGAAAATCTACCTACTGGGAGGATGTAATAAGCAGATGCAGGATGAAAAAGGAAGCTTAGAAGTGCAGATGGTTGTCATTCGCAGGAAGAATACAAATGATCAAATCGGTTCTGGCTTCCATTACCATATTTGCCATGTCCTGCTTCTGGATGCCAACCAAAGCGGTTGGTTGTCTTGAAGGGATACTAAAGAAGTTTTTGTGGGAAGGTGGCAAAGAAGCCAAACGCATCCCACTGATTGGGTGGGATACGACCTGTCTGCACAAGGACGTGGGGGGAGCCAGTCTTCTAAGGATGGAACTTCTCAACAATGCGTTGGACGCTAAGCTAAGTTGGAAACTTTACAAAGAGCCCAAAAGGTTGTGGTACAGGATTATAAGGGGTAAATACTTGGACACTTCTAAGCCCACCCGCATACTAACAATGGCAAACACTGAAGGCGGTTCAGCGGTCTGGAGGTTCATTTGGCAAAGCAAGTGGCTGATCACAGATCACATCTCCGGGCAGATTGGCAATGAAAGGATGGAAAATTTCTAGTCAGACTCTTGGAACGGACATCCTTCTTTGGAATCGGTTTTTGAAGACAGAGCGTGGATCGAAGAGGTGACCCGTGTACAAGGTTGTAAGGTGGTTGACTACTCCTGGGCTGGAACTGGTGGCGATAGTCTTGATTTGAGTTGGATTGGCAGCAACTTATACAACATTCTGCCGATTGATCAAGAGAAGTTGTTGGAGATTCTTGGTGGAAGGAGGGTGACATTAACTCAAGAAGCAGATGAGATTATCTGGTGCGGCGCTTGCTCAGGGGACTACTCGATGAAGATGGGTTATGAGATACAACGCTCACAGAAAATGATAGTGGGGTGGTTGGCCTAGTTGTGTTGGAACTCACATACACTCCCGAAGGCTGGGGCATTCCTGTGGGCAACACTTCACAAGAAGATCCTCACTGGGGATAGACTGGCGAGATACAGGATATGTGGGCCGTCGATTGGTTGTTGAGTGTCTTGCATTGGAGCTTGCTGAGACAAAAAGACTTAACGGAGTTTCTAAGCAGCTGGCCTCGGGTGTTGAGGAGGGATCTATGGAGATGTGCTCAGTTGGTGGCGTTGTCACTTCTTGTCTGGCATGTTTGGAAAGAATGGAACCAGAGGATCTTTAATGATCAGCATATGTCAATAGAAAAGTTGCTTCAACGATTGGAATTCAGTATCTGCAAGGTGATGAACGCAAAATGCAAACTAGGTAAGAGTTCATTGTTCACAATTTGGGACAATGAATTAAGGAAGCAATGGTCAATGCTAAAGCCACCTTTTGTGGTTGGTTCAGGCTATTCCAAGCTGAGAAGGGAAGCCAGGGGTGTGACTCCGCGTCTGGGACGAGTGAAATTGAACTTCGATGAGGCTTCCAAAGGAAATCCGGGTCTAGCCAAGTCAGGGGCTATTATTAGAAATGAGAAAGGGTAACTACTGTGGGCGATTGCAAGAGGTATAAGGGTGGCAACTAACAACGTTGCTGAATTTTGTAATGTCCCCATTTTAAGCACTACGCTTTCCAGTGACTGTTAGCCTATCCCCGGATGCCCGTAGGCTAGTCAGGAGAAAAATTAGGGTTTCCTATTTTTCTAGGAGGATACGTTGGCAGTTTTGGCAGCTTGCATGTCAGAGTTTTGCAGTTTGGATTTTGGATCCTTCTGGGTTTTTAGAGAGCTTCACAGTGGTGTGACATGCAACTGAAACAAGTGACTTTTCCGAACTTACTATTTTTAGTAAGTCGTGACGGCTACTCAGAATGTGGTTAAAATGCATTTGGACACTTATTATTTTTAGCAGTATGCTATTTATAGTAAGTGTTGTTTTTAGCAATTCTATTTTTAGCAAGGTTTCAACATGCCAGTTCTAAGGCTATTTCAGGCAAGTCAGTTTGAGCAATTCAATCCCCTGCACTCTTGGAGCTCATTTTTGGTAAATTCAGTATTTGGTTGAATTTATATATTTTAAGTGAAATATTTTTGCTAAGGCTTGGAGGACGCCTTTTTGGAGAGATAAGTTAATTTACTAAAAAGGCAATTTTTATAAAGCATTTCACTTAACCTTTTTGGGACGCCAACCTCATGATATATTTGCATTTTAATAAAGTGGTATTTATCTCATATGGGACGACTTGGAGAAGAGAGCTTAATGAAATTCAAATGCAGGAAATGAAAGGTGAATTTCAGTTTCACTTTGGGTGCCCTAATTGGAGGGGAAATGAATTCGAATTTGAGAAGAGATTATAAATAAGAGTGTTGGGCTTCATTCTTGGCATCCATTGCTTATCATAACAAAGTGCTGCTAAATTGATTTTAGGCTTTGGCTTCGAGGAATGCATACCTCCTAGCAAGTACTCAATTTCGTGTTTGAACGATAACACCTAGCTGAATTGAGACTGATTCTCATCCAGAGATTGCAAATTGAGCATCATTGGTATTAGTTTTTGAAGTTATTTTTGATTTTCAGGTTGTTGGTTATGTTGTGCCCTCAGCACACACGCCCTGTTCGGAACGAGGACCCTCTTTTCTTTCGCCTTGCTGGGTCGTTTTTGTCGCCGCCTCGTTTTGCATGCCTCCGTTTTGGTATCCTGAGTGGTCAGCGTACCCTCGAAAGCCCATCTTAAAGTAATCATGTTTTACCCACTCATCTTTGGCCAAACCCTGGGGCTTTTCGGGCTTTCTTTGGCAATTTTCCTTCTGCCAACGGCTCTGGGCCCTGCCGGACCCGGCCCTCCGGGTTTCCGTTGTCGGGTTTCCTCTAGGGGTTCGCCGTTTCCCGAACGGCAGAAGGCTGCCACCTTCCTGAGCCTCGAGACCCGGATCATCAGTTGCCGCCAGGTTTCAATGTGCGCGAAGTCTCGGACTGCATTCGTGCCCTCCAAGTCCTGTCTGCTGGGCTGCCGTCCCCGAAACTCCCTTCACCATTCGCCGTTTTCTTGCGGCGAAACCTCACCGACGCTCCACCCTCCGGAGTCCGGGTCCCTCCTTGCCACCGGTATTAAAAGCCGTCTTTAGCGGCCATTTCGACACGTCCTTCCGGACCTCCCGCTGCCGTCCGATATTTTCAAATTCACCAACCAACGGGTCGATCGTACAGGTTCGGGTCCCAATCCGCGGACTTCCACCGTAGCTTTTCCCTTTTGTAACTACCATCTAGCGACAACCTTCTGCATCCTGGGCCCCGAGCCTTCGTCCGCCGTGAAGAACAAAGATCATTGATCTTTAGCGCCCTTGTCCTCGCTAGGTTCCAACATCCGAGATTCTGTCCCGCCTTTTCCAGTTCAAAAGGGGGAGAAACACGCCCGCCTTTCCGAGCCCCAGGCCCCGCCCTCCTTTTCGCTGAACTAAAACTTCACGAAGAAAATCCGACGTCCAAGTTCGATGTCGGGTCCAGTTCACCGGGCTGCTCCCTCCGAAATTCCGTCTGATGCCCGCTGCTCTGAACGACGAAAACACAGCAGCCTTCTGCCCCTCCAAGCCCGAGTGCCTCAAAGTAGAAGCTGAAAATCGACCGTCCTTGGCCCACCCGGGTCCCGGACTCCGGAGTTCCGTCCCCGAAACTCCGTTTCTGGCCGGCTCTTTCAAACAGCGAACCCCTGACGGCTTTCTGAGCTTGAACCTCCGAGGACCCCAAAATTGACCTAAACGACCCCAAATTTGAAAACTAACCTCGACCCACGTGCTCAAATTTGGCCCTTTTCAACATGAGCCCCTCGAATCATCAAAATGTGAAGACGGGAGAAACCATCCGGATCGCCCCGGCCTATTTGCCCCTTTCAAAACAGCATTCCTGCCAGGGAATTCCACCCCCTGGGCTCGGGTTGTCTAAAATCCCTTAAAAAAGCGATTAACGACATCTAAAAGGAAAAGATTTAACTTTATTAGTCATATGATGTCCATTTTGATTTAGTTCACAAGATTTTGGGCTAACGATAATGTTTTCAAAGGGTTGTACTCATTGTGTCCATGCTTGCAAGATATATGGAACCGGGTACAGGACCCTCGGGGGGAATTGCAGAGAAGGACAAAAGAAAGAAGTCAGGCAAGACTCCTCGTGGGAAGGAGGATAAAGACCAGATGAAGTTCTAGTTCCAGGGTGAACCTCTACGATCAAAAATCACCACGGACTGGAAGGAAATCTAAGACACCAATATCGGCCACATCGATATTGATGAGTTTACGCGAAGGGTCAGAATTCACCCAAGGACTAACAATGCCATATTAATCAGGCAGAGTGGAATCGCAAAGGCTGCAAGCTTCCCCCCATCTCTCATTGCCCCTAAGCTAGTCATGGCCTGTCGGCAGGCCTACCAACCCGAGACAAGGACCATCGTTGACAGAGATGGTAATATTCTAGCTGACATGTCGGCCGAGGGAATTATAAAGACCTTTCACATTCCTACCTTCGAAGAAATATAAATGTCCACCATAGAAGAATGCAAAGCGGCATAGGACGACAACCCGATGGGCTGCAAGAGATTGATAAATCAGCATTGGCTCAAGGAGAAACGGGGCAGCGCTGCGAAGGTTCTGTTGTGACCTTTTCACACATCGCCCCATTCAAGATGGGGACCCCTAATTTTTGCTCCATTTTGGTCTTTTGGCTTTGGTTTTTCTCTCTCTCTCTGTCTCTTTTCTGAGGTCCGCTTTTGGGGGATGTATCCATCATTGAGCTTAAACGCGAAAATTTTGGCCAAGTCTGGAAATTAGGGTTTGAGTCTTCCTGGTCAATTTGAGGTCGAGTAAGGTGAATAAATTGAAAACAGAGCTTAACATTGTTGTTAGTATGCTTCCGACAGGCTCTCAGCAGATATTTAGCGAATTTTGAGGTACTTACTATTTTTAGTAAGTGTGAAATTACAGGCAGTTCGTCAGCATTTTAAGATTCCGACAGTCACACAGCATTCAGAGCACATCAGACTACTCGTATGCAAAATTTGAGCGCAAACAGACAATTTTTTATTTTTAGCAGTCCACCTTCCGGGACAAGTTTCAGGGTTCAGATGCAGAGCTTTCCTTTGCATGTTGGCATATTCCTTCTGGGTTTTTCGAGACCTTCGCGATGATATAACATGCAAAACGAGGCGACAACTTCTTCGTAATCTCGCCTCGAGGCTATTTTTAGGTTTGCATGTCGTGTTTCTTTTGCATGTCGGATGATTCCCTCGATGTTTTCAAAGCTTTGCGATGGTGTGACA
>VDFB02129644.1:0-57348 GCA_007258455.2 Sequoia sempervirens | reverse complement strand
TAACTCTTTCAAGGGATGAATGTGAAAAGATGTGGAATATGCATAAAGACAAATACAGCAAGAAGATTGCACAGAGATGGATGAAAGGAAAACATAAGACATTGCCCAAGAATGTCGGGCGAGGAGAGTTCAAGGACGAGGTTGCTATCATCATCACTTTGCTCAACAGGGTCACTGGCTCAAAAGATGCCACCAAGTTCCAACCTTGGATGTTTTATGCCATACCTCACATTATGAAGAAGACCGAGTTTTATGATTGGCCTACTTTGATTAGTGACTGCCTACATCAGCAAATAACAAAATACTTTCAGTTTCATGTATTCCACATGGTGTCATATCTAGTCTACCTGGTGGCCTATCAAGGTCAATTCAGAGGATTGAACACCGAGGGATCGTTGAGCATACAACACATATACAACTATTATCCCCAGTTGGAATTCACAAAGTCGTTGCACCACTACAAAAGGGTGAACGAGGCATTCTTGATGTACACAGTGCGGGATGTAGACAATGAATTGCACATCCGCATCTCTTCAGTTGCCAGGGCAGCAATGGCGGAATGGGCGGATTGGTTTATACAGTTTCCTACCTTAACCTATCTCAGGGTCTATGGTTATTCAGGTGCCCCGCTCATGTTGCCAAGGTATCCGTCAGATGAGGTCATCTTCATGGAACTCTTGAGGCAGGCTCACGGTGTCCACACAGTCTTGAGAAATAGAAAGAAACCCTCTCTTCACTTTCCATTAGGGTTAGGTATTTATACATGCAGGACTGCTGCAGATGCCAGGACAATTGGAGAAGAGTTAGATAAATTCGGCCTCAAATCCTACAGCGAGAGGTGATCATTTGATCCTCATGGTGTTTACGCTGGCCGATTGGAGAAAAACTATAATCACATACCCGCACTTGAAGATTTTTGGGCTAACTGTGCAGATGAGTTTGAAGTGCGAAGGCATAGCTACAGCAGGCTAACTCTTCATCAGATGAAAGACTGTTTAAATGAAGATATAGAAGGGCTCTCTGATGATGATGAAGATGTGCTTCTACCGATGTACACGCAGAAACGAATCGAGGATAAGCCCCTTCCACAAGTTAATTGGGCAAACAAGGAATCTCTTTCAGTTGAAGACAGAACAAGACAAGTCATGGAGCATAGTAAGGTTTTCTTAGTGCTTAAAAGGAAGAACTCCATTCCAGTAGCAGAGCCGCCAAGGATAATTCCCTCTTCTTCCAGAACACAGTCAAAAGGAAAGGGTAAAAGTCAGTCTCAAGATGGCGTCAAAGGTTGTAGATCAAATAAAAATGTAAAAAGAAGGTTGGATTTCTTAGGCATAGTCATACAGGAGCAGCCTACAGTTGATTCAGAAGTTCCTCCTGACGAGCCCATACCTCAGAATGAAGCAGAGGAGCCACCTTCAACACATGTTTCTGCACCTTTGACGGGTTCTTCACCAATTCACATTGATCTTGATATCGAAGATGATGAAGAGATCGCAGCAGTACCTCCTGAAGAAGTTAGTAAAGATACTACTGTGTCTTGGCTTGAGAACTCCTTAGGAAGGGTTAGGAGAAGGCCTTCATATCAAGTGAGTGTTGATGATCTCGATAACATCTATCAGGAACCTCCTAAGAAGAAGGCAAAGAAGCAAGTTCATTTTGATAGGAATCCTGATAACGAGATAGTCATAGAGACTGCAGTGCCCCCAGAAGATAAGAATAGGGATGAGGTGAATATGGATTATTTCGTCATGGTCAAGGCTAATCTCGATAGAAATACCAGACATGCAAATTTGAGTCTCTTCAAAGTCGTATCAAAACCTTCAAGAAGAAAAGAGTGCTAAAGATGGAGAAGACAAGGCAGCCCTCAAGGCTGAAAATCCAGCAGCTAGGCTTTCATTTCTAACCTTGTCGGTGGTTCTTAGCAAACAACCCGGTTGCTGCCCGGATCTTGGAAACACCAAGCTGATCACCATCAGTTAAGACAGCTGGTCATATGTGGGAAGGAGACTCAGGAGTGGATCGAGAACTTCATTGTCCGAGGAAGGGAGATCTTGGCTCGGATGTTCCAGTTGAGAGAAAACGCTCATGAACTTCATCAAGGCATCCAAGGATTTGAACAAACACTGGCTGAAGTAAAACCTAGGCATGAGATTATCATTGCTGATTTAGACATAGCCTACGGTTCAGCAGTTTCAAAGGAGCACAAAAGACAAATCCTTGCTTGGAGAGAGCGTCATGTTTTCAAAGTTAAAACTTATGAGAGGATATCTGAAGAATTCATCACCTACAGACAAAGGGTGGTTGAAGCTCTTCTTTTCATCAGCGAATTCGTCATAGAGATCCCCTCTCAGTACAGCCTTGAAGATGGTTCTTACGTCGGGCTTGAGGAGGTGCAAAATTAGTTCCAGAATGTTGTTCATAGTTGCAGTCCAGTTGGCGGAAGGATAGGCCATATTTCAGTGATGTCAGCAAAGTTCGATAAAGTGGCCAATGAGGTTGAAGATTTCCTGAGATCCATTGCAGATGCTGAAGATATTCTTGAAAAGCGGTGTTTTGCTGTTGATGGCATAGATGCACCGAACTGGGACACAATCTCTAACTTCCTAGCGGATGTGATCGAGCTTTAAAGCAGCTTTCTTCTAGAAGCTTTCAACTCACACTTTCTTTCATTATTTGGAATAATCCTTATCCATTCTTTGTGAGGATAAAAGAAGATAAGATGTAATAGTTGGCATTTCAGCTTTTTTGCTTTCTAGGGTTTGTAATGACCCTTTTTGAGGTGCAAGCATGGGCAGCTTGCATTCAAAGTGTTTCTCCAAAGAGACATTAGAGCGTTAGAGATCAATAGGGTTCCAGTGATAAAATCTAATAAGACTAGAGATAATATAAATATTCCATTTTTTTTATCAAAGAATTATTTATTTCTTCCAATCACTTCTATGAATGATTCTTCTGTAATGTGTTTCATAAGTACATCTTTCAAAATCTCCTAATGGAATTCTATATCATAATGAATGAATAGAGTAGTTATTATTTATTAAGCTCAATAATTGCTGCAAGCATCATTATTGTAAACTGTTTATTACATATATCTAAATATACCCTTTCCGGTTGTTATCCTATCATTCCAACTCACAATGACTACCCATTCTCATAAATTAATCATATGCTAGACCTACTATTCTTACCTTCTACCATTATTATGTTAATCTATATTCTCATAGAACTCATACCTGGTCAGTGGTGGATTTGTATGAGCCTTACATATACCTTTATGCTTTGCACAAAATGCTTGTGTCTCTTGGAATAGAGTTTCCCCCCCAAGAGGTGTGTCCTTTAGTCAATCACTCCACGTTAAGCATCATTTGTAGAAACATTAAGCGCTCATGTCCTTAGACTTCCATAATCGACCCGATACATGAAACTATGATTAATTAGCAGATGTTGATCAACGTGGTTGCAATCGTTCAAATATGGGCAGAAAATGCTCGATTCAATAATACAATCTATAGATAGATGTTCTGACGGTGGCAGATAGTCTTGGTTTCGTCGTATACACCTCCAATATCTATTCGTCCGTTGTTAGATGGTGCGACAGAGAAATGTATGGCGGCGGTAATGATCTTTTATAGCTTTACCACTTGATGTGTATAGACGTGTCCATACTTGAACCGCGATTGCATATGGAACATGTAGCTCCATTCTTTGTTGCAATAAATGCGGATGGATTGCAATCGACGTCATTCATTCCCAAGATCTCCTACTAAAGTTGTACTGACTTCCAAATATGGAGACCAGACGACTGTTAGTATTAGTTCTTTCACCTATATTCATCGCTTCCTCCTCCCCACACTTGAGAATGAATCCAATGCTAGATGAGACCGGTTGATGGTTATAGAACGATATTTCTAATTGCTTAATAGGCTTCACCCTGTCTGCGACTTACTAGCAATGCCCGACAATGATTATATTTCTTCGACTTCATCTTGGCCATTGAATACCCGTGAGTTTCCTTCTCCAATCACGTTTCATATAGACTTGCTATATAGAATACCTACCTTAAGTTTTTTATATCCCTGAAAGAAACATATATGAGGATATTTAAACCTCTTTGGACATCTTCCCAAGAGGGACGTCTTGCTTCAAGGGTTGCGATTTCAGCCAAGGGAGATATGTTTTAGAAATCATTGTCTTTTCCTAATTTAGGCTGCCATCGGTTGCCTTAATTCATATATCATAAATTATAATTTACATTTGTTTGTTTACATTTTTTGATTTATATTTTATTATCTCAAATTTCTTTTGAGTAGATTATCATATTAGTGATATTTATAATTTTCACATACTTGCTAGTTTCATTCTTATAACATGGGTCATTCTATAATATTTATATTGTGATTTAGTTATGATAATTGTACTATATGTAGTAATATATATTAATATTATTATTTATTTATATATATATATATATATATATTAATGTAATATGTAATATACAATATATACATTCAAATATTTTATATAATAAATGTAATGCGTATTTATTTATGTGTATATAATATAATTTCATCTTTATTAATAATAATCTCAGTTATCCAATAAGGATGTATGAGCTTTTGATCCAGTATCATTATTAATTGTATATCAATATTCATAATTTATAATATCTAGAATTGCAAAAATTAGGGGACATGACAGTCCACCCTGCCCAAGATTGCTTGTCCTCAAGCAATCACAATTCCAAACATCTTTTACTTTAATATATACACATAGTACATATAAGGCATGAAATACATAAACACAGTATCCAAAGCAAAAGACACAAATCACATACATCTTCAGTCATACACTTATACAAGGCAAAAATCATACATGTTCAATGCATTCGCATAGAACACACATGCCCAATACACTTCAGACATAGAGAAGATATTTCAGACATGTAGCAATCACGACTTGCAATAAGCACTCATGTTGGAAACATATCATACATGGAACAAATTATCATACATGAAACAGTCACGATGTATGCACATAAGATATTGTAAGTCACAATCATAACAGTAATGAAGCCAGTACCATACAAAGGAAGAGAAACACTTGAAAGGCACCTAGTCTATACAACAGACACATAATCACTCGCACAATATGATACATACAAGTAAGGCATGTTAATTCACTCGAGGAATGCAAATACCGTCGAAAAAAGTGTACAGGTTGAATCAAAGTATACACTCAAGAAATAGAACATTCATAATAGAAATATTCACATGTTGAAAACATGCTAAAGCACAACAGGCATAAAGCAAGTATGTAAGACATGAGGCGCACTTATTAAGATATGAACTTATTAAGATATGAATCATACATTTGAACATACGAAAGCAGTAAAGCATGAAGTACGAGTATGGATGGAGCATACATCAACATACATTTGAATACATAAAGCATGAAGTATACTCTTGAATGTATCAAGCATGAGGTATGCTTGTCAATCGCAAGTAGAAAGTAGACATGTTGAAAACACACTAGTCATGAAAGACACATTAGAACGTTATCCACAGAGCAGTCATGTCAAATATGCATACAAGATACAAAGCATAGAGCAACATGAATACATTTCTTGTATAGAGCACATCACAGATTACACATGTATACAAATACATGAAATACACTTATAAATACATGGAGTAAGACACCCAATATGAGACAAATTCACATAGAAGCAACAAGCAATAAATTACGCACCAGGCATATAAATCATGTAATTATACGTAGAGCACATAAACTCAATCAAGGTGATGCAATGCATAAATACTTATAAGGCAAGAAGCAATATAGATGCACTCAATAGATACAAACAATTTCATACAGGCATGAATTACGCAGACACAAGCATACACTTAAGAATGGAGTAGTCACATATACATCAGTCATGAAGTGAAGATGCTAACCAAGAAACAAAAACACCCTAAGTTTGGTAAAACATGAGTGCATGAAGTCACAAGGTAAGTATATGTAAAGTATACACTTGAATTCAAAGTCACAAAGCATACAAGTACCAAGTCAAAGGGTATACACTCGAATACAAATACATCTCAAATTCAAATACAAGTCATAGAGTATGCACTCAAATATCAATACAAAGTTAGAGTATACACCCAAAATACAAATTCAATCACGAGTCATAAAGTATACACTCAAATAAACACAATCGACGAGTATACACTCAAATACAATCACAAGTTATAGGGTGTACAATCAATTACAAATACACTTGAATGAAGTATGCTGTCAGACAATCGAGAAGGTGGATTCGGTGTATCCCATACTACACCGAAATTCAATACCCTTTAGGATATTTAAGAAATGACCTATGAAATTCAATATTCCATAAAAATTAAGAATAGTAATCGAAGTAAACATTAATTTAATTGTAATGAAGCAACATTAAAACATTCCTTTATCCCTTTTATTATGGAAGACATGTAATTTTATATACCAGTTATTACTTGTTGAGTAGATTAACATATTTGTAGAACACTCCAAATTACTGCTCCTTTGCTCCAACATTCATAGGTGAAGAGGAAGTGAATACACATGAGAATGCCCTTAGTGATAACCTTCTCAGCCCGAGAGCGGCCTACAAACGCCCGCTGTAATGACCCTCTCGGCCCCCAGTGACAGACCGCAGTCCGCCTACAGAGGGTGGCCTACCTTGAAGGTATCCTAGTCTCTGCATTCCTCAATGCATATTCAATTCCCTACCCTTATGACTGAAAGAGAAAGTCCATAATTTGATAGTGTATATTATAGTGCCAACTCTAATCTATTCCTCAGTTAAGATTACCCGAAAATAGCTACAGTCACGTTTTAAGTAAAATGCGATATTGATTCCTTATTACCCATATTACATGCATTTTATACTTTCATTAATACACTGTGCAAAGTGATCACTGTATTCTTATTATACTATGCTCTGTCACATTTAATCACAATAACAAGAAATGTGCAAACCTAATACTTAAGTTCGGTAGTGCCTGTACATACCTGTCTGGGCCGTTCACACATTAGCTGTCTTTCCGCGACTAAGATAGGATGCACCCGTAGCAGGAGAAAAGGCGATAATCCTTATGTTATATTTCTTCTTCATCCGTTCTCATCATTTCCCAACTATGTTGGAGGATCCTTCAGATCAAACATGTGGTAGTTTAGAGGAGAGGAATCCATAGGAGGCCCATAGATACTCACACTAAGCCCAAGATCGGATATCACCCCCTTGGCTCCCGATGGCATGACTCTTAGTCATCCGATCCGGGGAGTGGCATACCTAGTGGAGAACTAGTATCTACTCAACCCAAGATTCCCTTCCCTTCACTTTCTACATGCTGCAAATTCCTCTTGCCTTCCATGGTTGTTTTATGGGGTTACTACACACAATTCTTATGATGGAATGGATCATCATGATCTCATTAGTTGTCCAATTCAAAATAACATATCTATTTATACACATATATATATCTTGATACTTATTTTACACTTACATATGGTAGCTATGATAAAAATAGCGAATATCAACAAGTGATTACATTTAGCGGTTACTGGTCATACCTGATTTGCATAAATTGGAATGTGTTTCCATATGTTCATAGAGTATACCTTTGCCTTTGGGTAAGTTTGCAAATGCTATTTTCACAGGGTGACAGGAAAGTTGCTCTGATACCACTTGTAATGACCCCTTTTTTGGTGCAAGCACTTGAACCCGAAACTTGCATTCAAAGTGTTTCTCAAAGAGACATTAGAACGTTAGAGATCAATAAGTTTAGTGATAAAATCTAATAAGACTAGTGATAATATAAATATTCCATTTTTTTGTCAAAGAATTATTTATTTCTTCCAATCACTTCTATGAATGATTCTTCTGTAATGTGTTTCATAAGTACATCTTTCAAAATCTCCTAATGGAATTCTATATCATAATGAATGAATAGAGTAGTTATTATTTATTAAGCTCAATAATTGCTGCAAGCATCATTATTGTAAATTGTTTATTACATATATCTAAATATACCCTTTCCGGTTGTTATCCTATCGTTCCAACTCACAATGAACTACCCATTCTAATAAATTAATCATATACTAGACCTACTATTCTTACCTTCTACCATTATTATGTTAATCTATATTCTCAAGAACTCATACCTGGTCAGTGGTGGATTTGTATGAGCATTACATATACCTTTATGCTTTGCACAAAATGCTTGTGTCTCTTGGAATAGAGTTCCCCCCAAGAGGTGTGTCCTTTAGTCAATCACTCCACGTTAAGCATCATTTGTAGAAACATTAAGCGCTCATGTCCTTAGACTTCCATAATCGACCCGATACATGAAACTATGATTAATTAGCAGATGTTGATCAACGTGGTTGCAATCGTTCAAATATGGGCAGAAAATGCTCGATTCAATAATACAATCTATAGATAGATGTTCTGACGGTGGCAGATAGGTAGAGCGATAATAGTCTTGGTTTCATCGTATACACCTCCAATATCTATTTGTCCTTTGTTAGATGGTGCGACAGAGAAATGTATGGCGGCGGTAATGATCTTTTATAGCTTTACCACTTGATGTGTATAGACGTGTCCATACTTGAACCGCGATTGCATATGGAACATGTAGCTCCATTCTTTGTTGCAATAAATGCGGATGGATTGCAATCGACGTCATTCATTCCCAAGATCTCCTACTAAAGTTGTACTGACTTCCAAATATGGAGACCAGACGACTGTTAGTATTAGTTCTTTCACCTATATTCATCGCTTCCTCCTCCCCACACTTGAGAATGAATCCAATGCTAGATGAGACCGGTTGATGGTTATAGAACGATATTTCTAATTGCTTAATAGGCTTCACCCTGTCTGCGACTTACTAGCAATGCCCGACAATGATTATATTTCTTCGACTTCATCTTGGCCATTGAATACCCGTGAGTTTCCTTCTCCAATCACGTTTCATAGACTTGCTATATAGAATACCTACCTTAAGTTTTTTATATCCCTAAAAGAAACATATATGAGGATATTTAAACCTCTTTGGACCTCTTCCCAAGAGGGACGTCTTGCTTCAAGGGTTGCGATTTCAGCCAAGGGAGATATGTTTTAGAAATCATTGTCTTTTCCTAATTTAGGCTGCCATCGGTTGCCTTAATTCATATATCATAAATTATAATTTACATTTGTTTGTTTACATTTTTTGATTTATATTTTATTATCTCAAATTTCTTTTGAGTAGATTATCATATTAGTGATATTTATAATTTTCACATACTTGCTAGTTTCATTCTTATAACATGGGTCATTCTATAATATTTATATTGTGATTTAGTTATGATAATTGTACTATATGTAGTAATATATATTAATATTATTATTTATTTATATATATATATATATATTAATGTAATATGTAATATACAATATATACATTCAAATATTTTATATAATAAATGTAATGCGTATTTATTTATGTGTATATAATATAATTTCATCTTTATTAATAATAATCTCAGTTATCCAATAAGGATGTATGAGCTTTTGATCCAGTATCATTATTAATTGTATATCAATATTCATAATTTATAATATCTAGAATTGCAAAAATTAGGGGACATGACAAGGGTTTTATCTTTCTAGATTTAGTAATAAAGCTTGCTTGCTGAGCAAGCCCTAGATTGTGAAAGCAAGGAGATTTTAGGGTTCCCTACTCCTCTGCTTGTCTATAAATAAGAGCCTTTGCTCATTTAATTTCTTTAACCGTGCTAGTGAGAACAAAACGCTGAGCCTATTGTGCCTTCTATTTGTTGCTCAAGTATTGTTCATTTGTGTTGTGATAAGCAAATTGTTGAGCCTCTTTAGCCAACAAGGAGTTAGTGAGATTGCTGTTTTCTATTGTGTTAAGAATAAGTTTGCAAGCCTCCTTAGCTGCAATTTCTTGTTCAAGGCATGTTAGAAGTGAGCTTTGTTTCAGAGATTTGAGTAATAAAATCATGAGCCTTTTGCCTTGGTCCAAAATCTCAGATTTCAGTTATCTATGTTTTACTTTTATGATCTTTATTTCAGCTTAGTGAAGTGTGTAGGTGTTCGTTGAAAGAGAGATTATTGAAGTATTTTTGTCAGAAAATCTACCTTGTTAATTTCTAACTTCTCTTGCTCTGCTATTACTTGAGAGGTTAGGAACGTCTTTAGTTTAAGTTAGTCGTAGTTGAAACTTCTTTATCAGAAAATCTCAGCTGCGGCGTTTGTGTTTAAAAACCTTGTGCTCTAAGCTGATCAAAAAGATAGGCAACTTAGTTTTAGTTTACTTTCTTTCAAACACCATCAGCAAGAGGGAGCTTCCCTCTAATTTGAAGAGCAGTTTATCTGTGCATAGCTGTCCGTTTTCAAATCCGCATTCCAGAGGTGCCAATTTAAACGCCAACACAACACTTAGCCATTTCTTCCAACATGCAACTTTTCTTCTTTCGAGGTTGTAATGTTGTCTTGGATTACTTGCTTCATTGCTTCAAGTCATCGTGCTCTGGCCCCGGCGTTCATCTTGCAAAACAGATAAAAAGAAGAGCATCAGAACACTTATAATAAAAATTCACTTTACTCACCTAATATCCATGTTTGATCTCCAAGGTTTGAGTGATCTAGTTCATCCTTTTCCTCTAGCAAACTTCATCTTCAAATTCTTCATGCCTTAGCCAAATTTCCAACCCATCTGCCTTAGAAATAATTTATTTCCTCTAGAAAATTCATCAACCAGGCGCCCGAGTGAAATCTCCATCTTAAAGTCCTGGAGGTGTGGAAAATTTTAAAATCATCTCCTTGTCAAAGATATCCAGTACCCAAAAGAAAATTCTCCTCAGAAAATGCCAAATTCATGGGTCTATAGACGAAGGGGTACTTTTAATTTTTGCAAATTATACCTTAGAAAAATATTTTTCCATCAAAGTTCATCTTCATTCTTCATCTCTGTATTTTTCTAGCTTTGCCTTGGATAATTTTCTTCAACTTCATGAAGTTGGTGCATTCGACTCCTTGCCAATTTATCCATGCCTTAGTAAATTTTATCATCTCTCAAGGTTGGGCTTATTCCTCTAGGAGGAGAGATTTAAATACTTAGAAAAATTTCATCATCTCCATGAGCATGGGTGCATTTAGGGGGGTAGGAAGGAAGTCTCACGCCTTAGAAAATTTCTTCTATCCTCCTTGTGTGGTGGGCACATTTGAACATGGGAGGTGGAATTTTATCTTGACTTAACCATTTTCCTTATCACCACCTTCCACCTTGGACGCATTTGCCTAGAGGAGGAGAAACTTCAACAATACTTAGAATATTTTAAAAGCCACCACCTTCAACATCCTTGGGCGCATTTGACATGTCAAGGAGGAATTCAACAACGCCACTCAACACACTTCCTAGAGCCACCTTGAACTTGGGCGCATTTGGGACCCTTTGCAGGAATTCAACACTGCCTTAGCTATTCTTCTTCACACCTCTTGGAGATGGGTGCATTTGGAGGGTCAAGGAGCAATTCTTGACACTTAGAAACTTTTTCCATGTCCTCCATAGCCTAGATGACTTGGGCGAATTTCATGGGTCAAGAAGGAAAATCTTAAAACTTGAAAAAAAAATTTCATCCTTCTCTCTCCTTGGGCGCATTTGAGGTGTGGAGCAGGAATTTCACACATTTAGCAATTTTCCATCCTTCAGCCAGTCATCAACATGGGTGCATTTCAAAGGGTGAGCAGGAACTTTCTCAAGACTGGAAAATTTTCCATCACCTTGATCCAGTTGAGGGCGCATTTAGGAGGTCAAGTAGGAATTTTCTCAGACTTAGACATTTTTTTAGCTTGCTTGCCTTGGTTTGCTATATTTAGTAAGTTTCTAGTTTTCACTTTTCTGAAGCTTGGATTGATTTGGAATTCGCATCACAGGATCCTCATGATCTAGTTGATCTATTCACATTGCCATCTTGCGTCGACCTGCTATTTATAGCCTGTATCTGGAGATGATTTACTAATTATAGTAACTATTTGGTTTCAGGACTTCTGCAACTCCGTTTAACTTGAAATTTGACTGATGTGATCCTCATGGGTTGATTGGCCTGTTCACACTGGTGTCTCGCACTGACTTGCTATTTATAGCCTGTTTCTGAAGTGTCTTACTATAAATAGTAAGTGCTCAAATTGCCTTCAAATTTTACCAGTGGACTCCTTGAAAGATACTGATCACGATGGGATACATTAGTTTTCAGAGATTTTGGCGTTTGACCCCTCATTTTAGGTCTCGAAGCTGGAAACCCTAATCTGACTTGCATGTCAATCAAATGATCTCTGTTTGGCCCCGTTTTTGTTAAGTGTCGCCTTGTTCATGATATTGAAGTGCTGGGCAGTTGCCGAAGTGATCCTACTAAAAATAGTAAGTTGCTGAAAAAGTGACCAACTCTACTTGCATGTCACCTTGTTGCGTAGCTCTTGAAAAACCCATAAAGAGTAACCTAGAAAAACCCATAAAGAATAACTTGGCATGCACGGAAAAGTCCTGCATGCCAACCCTAAAAATAGCCTCTGAAGACAACTCTTGAAAAAGGTCCTGATCCTGGTTTGCATGTTACATCATTGTGAAGCTTTCGAAAAACCCACAAAGAATATCCAGACATGCGTTGAAGAGTCCAACATGTAAACCCTAAAAATAGCCTCTGAAGCCTGAGTGCTGAAAGTTATCATTTCATCTTGCATGTTATACCATCACGTAGGTCTCGGAAAACCCATAAATACTCTCCAGACATGCACTGAAAAACTTCGCATGTAAACCCTAAAATTTGCTTTTGAAGGCAATACTTGCTAAAAATAGAAAGTTGCTAAATCTGGCTCAAATTTTGCAAACAAACAGTTTGATGTGCCCTGGATGCAATGTAATGGTTAGAACTTCAAAGTGCTGAGAAAATGTCCCAAATTAGGTACTTACTAAAAATAGTAAGTTGTCAGAATTCAGTAAAATTTTGTTGGGAACCTGCTAGAAGCTTATTGACTGTAGTGCCAAGCTCAGATTTCAATCTGCTCGCCCAAATTAACCTCAAACTGACCTGAAGAGTGCAAACCCTAATTCTACGAACTTAGCCAAATTTTCAAATTTAAGTTCAAAGACAGGCACATCCTCGGAAAGATAGATGGAACAGAGAGAGTCGAAAAACAAAGCCCAAAGACCCGAACGGAGCAAAAATTAAGGGGTCCCCATTTTGAATGGGGGGATGTGTAAAGGTCACAATAGGACCAAAACAGGATCGCTAACATCCGGCTGGAGGATGGGACTGTGGTCAACGACAAGGAGGGATGGAGGCGGAGGTAGTTCACTACTTCTCTGATTTCTTGGCTTCCAGCAATGGGGCCCAAGATTGGGACATGGGATTCCTAAATTGCATCCCAAAACTAGTGAAAGACGAGGACAACCGTTTGCTAACTGCCCGTTCACGATGGAGGAAGTTAAAGAGGCGGTATTTGGGCTCAACCTTGACAAGGCCACAAACCCCAATGGGATTCCGATAAAGTTTTTCCAAAAATGCTGGAGCTTTGTGGGTAAAGACTTGTGGATGTTTTTGGAGGAGGTCCGAAAGAAGTGGAAGTTTGTCAAAGACATAAATAATATGCTAGTGGCACTAATCCCCAAGAAGCAGGATTGCTCCTCATTCTCTAACTTCAGGCCGATATCACTATGTAATGGAGTCTACAAAATACTGACGAAAGCAATGGCGAACCGATTAAAGAAGGTGATGGGGTCAATTATTTCGGTTGAACAAAATGGCTTTACTCTTGGAAGGGAGATAATTGACAGCATAATCACCTTTGCTGAGACTTCACTCGATCACAACGGAAAAAATGAGAAGTATGGTCATCGAGCTAGATGTGAGCAAGGCGTATGATCGTGTTTGTTGGGACTTCCTACTGGCAGTCTTAGATAGATTCAGGTTTGCTCTTGAATGGGTGGAAATGGTAAGTAGATGCATCTCATCCCTTCGCTATTCCATCTTAGTAAATGGCTCGCTGTGTGGCTTCTTCAGTGGGACGAATGGCCTCCGGCAGGGGGACCTCTTGTCCCCATTCCTCTTTGTCATCATGGCAGAGGCCATGGGGCGCCATATTTGCTGTCTCGGGGAATCTCAAGTTTGGAAAGGGGTCCGGGTGGCGGAGGGGGTCGATAGCATTACCCACAATCAATTCGCAAATGACACTATGCTGTTCGGGGAAGCCTCTTTGAGGGAGGCTGAAGTAATTAAAGGGGCCCTAGATAGATACTCCGTGGCATCCAGACAGGTGTTGAATATAGACAAGTTTGAAATTTATTTTTTCAATACAAAGAAGGCCATTCAGAGGAAGATATCTTGGCGTTTAGGCTTCTCAATGGGGTCACTCTTGACCAAGCATCTCAGTGTGCCATTATTCCAAGGATTATGCAAATCTACCTACTGGGAGGATGTAATAAGCAGATGCAGGATGAAAAAGGAAGCTGAGAAGTGTAGATGGTTGTCATTCGCAGGAAGAATACAAATGATCAGATTGGTTCCATTACCATATTTGTCATGTCCTACTTCTGGATGCCAATCAAAGCGGTTGGTTGTCTTGAAGGGATACTAAAGAAGCTCTTGTGGGAATGTGGCAAAGAAGCCAAACGCATCCCACTGATTGGGTGGGATATGACCTGTCTACACAAGGACGTGGGGGGAGCCAGTCTTCTAAGGATGGAACTTCTCAACAATGCGTTGGACGCTAAGCTAAGTTGGAAAATTTACAAAGAGCCCAAAAGGTTGTGGTACAGGATTATAAGGGATAAATACTTGGACACTCCTGAGCCCGCCCGCATACTAACAATGGCAAACATTGAAGGTGGTTCAGCGGTTTGGAGGTTCATTTGGCAAAGCAAGTGGCTGATCACAGATCACATCTCCTGGAAGATTGGCAACAGAAGGATGGCAAATTTCTAGTCAGACTCCTGGAACGGACATCCTTCTTTGGAATCGGTTTTTGAAGACAGAGCGTGGATTGAAGAGGTGACCCGTGTACAAGGTTGTAAGGTGGTGGACTACTCCTAGGCTAGAACTGGTGGCGATAGTCTTGATTTGAGTTAGATTGGCAGCAACTTATACAACATTCTGTCGACCGATCAAGAGAAGTTGTTGGAGATTCTTGGTGGAAGGAGGGTGACATTAACTCAAGAAGCAGATGAGATTATCTGGTGTGGCGCTTGTTCAGGGGACTACTCGGTGAAGATGGGTTATGAGATACAACGCTCACAGAAAATGATAGTGGGGTGGCCGGCCTAGTTGTGCTGGAACTCACATACACTCCTGAAGGCTGGGGCATTCCTGTGGGAAACACTTCACAAGAAGATCCTCATGGGGGATAGACTGGCGAGATACAGGATATGTGGGCCATCGATTTTCCTGTTATGTCGGGCCGCAGAGGAAAGTACAGATCATCTGTTGCTGACTTGCCCGTTTGCCACGGCCTGTTGGGATTTGTTGTTGAGTGCCTTGCATTGGAGCTTGCTGAGACAAAAAGACTTAACGGAGTTTCTAAGCAGCTGGCCTCGGGTGTTGAGGAGGGATCTATGGAGAGGTGCTCAGTTGGTGGCGTTGTCACTTCTTGTTTGGCATGTTTGGAAAGAATGGAACCAGAGGATCTTCAATGATCAGCATATGTCAGTAGCAAAGTTGCTTCGACGATTGGAATTCAATATCTGCAAGGTGATGAACGCAAAATGCAAACTGGGTAAGAGTTCATTGTTCACAATTTGGGACAATGAATTAAGGAAGCAATGGTCGATGCTAAAGCCACCTTTTGTGGTTGGTTCAGGCTATTCCAAGCTAAGAAGGGAAGCTAGGTGGGTGACTCCACGTCTAGGACGAGTGAAATTGAACTTCGATGAGGCTTCGAAAGGAAATCCGGGTCTAGCCGGGTCAGGGGCTATTATTATAAATGAGAAAGGGTAACTACTGTGGGCGATTGCAAGAGGTATAAGGATGGCAACTAACAACGTTGCTGAATTTTGTAATGTCCCCATTTTAAGCACTACGCTTTCCTGTGACTGTTAGCCTATCCCTGGATGCCCGTAGGCTAGTCAAAAGATAAATTAGGGTTTCCTATTTTCTAGGAGGATACATTGGCAGTTTTGGCAGCTTGCATGTAAAAGTTTTGCAGTTTGGATTCTAGATCCTTTTGGGTTTTCAGAGAGCTTCGCAGTGGTGTGACATGCAACTGAAACAGGTGACTTTTCCGAACTTACTATTTTTAGTAAGTCGCGACGGCTACTTAGAATGTGGTTAAAATGCATTTGGACACACTTATTATTTTTAGCAGTATGCTATTTATAGTAAGTGTTGTTTTTAGCAATTCTATTTTTAGCAAGGTTTCAGCAGGCCAGTTCTAAGGCTCTTTCAGGCAAGTCAGTTTGAGCAATTCAATCTCCTGCACTCTTGGAGCTTATTTTTGGTAAATTCAGTATTTGGCTGAATTTATATATTTTAAGTGAAATATTTTTGCTAAGGCTTGGAGGACGCCTTTTTGGAGAGATAAGTTAATTTACTAAAAAGGCAATTTTTATAAAGTATTTCACTTAACCTTTTTGGGACGCGAACCTCATGATTGCATTTTAATAAAGTGGTATTTCTCTCATATGGGACGACTTGGAGAAGAGAGCTTAATGAAATTCAAATGTAGGAAATGAAAGGTGAATTTCAGTTTCACTTTGGGTACCCTAATTGGAGGGGAAATGAATTCGAATTTGAGAAGAGATTATAAATAAGAGTGTTGGGCTTCATTCTTGGCATCCATTGTTTATCATAACAAAGTGTTGCTGAATTGATGTCAGGCTTTGGCTTCGAGGAATGCATACCTCCTAGCAAGTATTCAATTTCGTCTTTGAAAGATAACACCTAGCTGAATTGAGACTGCTTCTCATCCAAAGATTGCAAATTGAGCATCATTGGTATTAGTTTTTGAAGTTATTTCTAATTTTTAGGTTATTGGTTCTATTGTGCCCTCAGCACACATGCCTCGTTCGGAACAGGGACCCTCTTTTCTTTCGCCTTGCCGGGTTGTTTTTGTCACCGCCTCGTTTTGCGTGCCTCCGTTTTGGTATCCCAAGTGGTCAGCATACCCACGAAATCCCATCTTAAGGTGATCATGTTTTACCCACTCATCTTTGGCCAAGCCCTGGGGCTTTTTCGGCTTTCTTTGGCAATTTTCCTTCTGCCAACGGCTCTGGGCCCTGCCGGACCCGGCCCTTTGGGTTTCCGTCGCCAGGTTTCCTCTGGGGGTTTTCCGTTCCCGAACGGCGGAAGGCTACTGCCTTCCCAAGCCCCGGGTCCCGGATCATCAGTTGCCGCCAGGTTTCAATGTGCGCGAAGTCCCGGACTACATTTGTGCCCTTCGAGTCTGGTCTGTCGGGCCGCCGTTCCCGGAACTCCCTTTGCCCTTCGCCGTTTTCTTGCGGCGAAACATCACCGACACTCCGCCTTCCAAAGTCCGGGTCCCTCCTTGCTGCCGATATTAAAAGCTGTCTTTAGCAGCCATTTTGACACGTCCTTCCGAACCTCGGACCTCGGACCTCCCGCCGCCGTCCGATATTTTAAAATTCACCAACCAACAGGTCGGTCATACAGGCATTAAATGAAGCCATTAATGGCAGAGGGGGGTATAAATATCAGGCCCCAACTTGTCATTTTCATTTGTCAGGATTGCAGAAGGGGTTAGAGTGCTTGCCTGAGGAGCTCGCTGCTTTCGTCAATCGCCGCCCTCACGCTCATTGCCTTCATCCGTCGATCCTTAGTGGATTTCGCAATCTCCTTCATTGGGCTCCCTAGGTAGTGTTGATGTGCGTTTTATGACACAACAAACATTCTAGAATAAAGTGTCACAGACGCTCTATTCTCTCTTGAAAAACTACTTCCTATGCTAAGATTGCAAGTGAGGTCATAGGGTAATTCCAATGTTTAAGATGAATGCGGGTGAGCTCTGTGGTTTGATGTGATTATGCTGGTAACACAAAGGGACTTATGCTAGGCTTGTTCAATTCACAATGAAGGTCTAGACAATGAAGCTCTATTGCTTGGGTTATGGATCAAACAAACTGAAAAAGGAGAAGGGTTCAGAAGCACTAATCTACTCCTAAGAATCCAAGAGACAGTATTGACTTGGTGGAACCAATAACCACGCTTTGCTTCGCCACGCTCAACGACAACTACACAAAGGGGGTGCAATCTTCAAGGGAATGTGCTTATGATTTTCAAGTCGTGAATAACTACCATCAAATCGAACAATAATTATCCAGACAGAAGTTAAGCATCCACAAAATAAGCTCAGGCTAACTTTATGCATTGAATGAAAATCATCCATTCAAAGAAAGTATGAGCAAAAGTTTCACCACAAATCAATACTTATCAAATCTTGCATTCATCTAACATACATGAAAAGAAATCTAAACTATGATGAGGGATAAGAACCATGACAACCCCAAAATAAGAGAAGCAATCACCATCAGAACAATGCATGCATTACTTATTATTTTGGCAATCTTACAACAGTTGCTTATCTCAACATGTTTTGCAACATGCTCCCATGCTTTACAAATGAGGGGGTGAGCTCAATTTATAGGCTCCCCAATTACAATTCAATGGCCAAGATTAATTCAGGATCAACGGCCAAGATTACAAAATAAAACCCTAATTAGGGTTTGCTACCCCTCGACCAATGAGAAAATTACATTCGAGGACACTTGTCCTTCTTACTAAATATGAACCAACAAACAAAATAGAAAGTTGTTGCATGTTGATTTGGAACAATTTGATTGGTTGGAAGATGATGAGGCGCCACCTCAGCGTGCTAGATGTCTTTCTTGGTCACTTTGGTTTTGTTCCTTAGGATATTTTTCTTGCCGATGACTTCATCCTTTTTGCTTCGACCTCACCTCGCCTTGGAGCACCTGTTAGACTTGAAGCCATTAAGTCTTTCTTTTCGGATTGCTTTGGAATTCCTTCAAGCGCCTTGAATTTGGGGAAGAACTCCCCTGTGCAGAATTTCCATACTTAGCCAAATTTTGGCTAATTTGTAATAACTTCAAGATTTTGGCCATTTTTGTGCTCAAATAAACTTCAATTTTGAATTTGGCTTGGATGTACTTGTCAGTGTGCCTGCCATTGTCTTCATGATGCCAAACTCTTGACGGACTTCTTGTTGGTCTTGCAATGTGCAAGGGTGGACTCCCCAAGTTTTCTTTCATCTTCCTTCCAGTCGGACTTTACACTTCCTTTGCCATTTTCCTCGCCTTGTGTAGTCATCCACCTGCAGTAAAACAAAACAAATTTATTTTAGATTTTCTCTCTCCTAAAGATAACTTTTCAAGATAAGCTTTGAAAGATTTTTATAAATTTCATTTTCAAGCTTTTAATTTTCTTTCCGTCCAATTTCATTTGGCCTTCCATTTTATCTTGCCATAATTTTCTGTCTTCCAATTTTATTTGGCCACGAATTTCTATCCTTTTCCAAAATTTATTTCGCCATGTCTAATTTTATTTGGCCATAAATTATTTCGTCCAAAATTATTTGGCCATAATTTTCGAATCGTCCAAGATTATTTTAGTTGTCTAAAATTATTGGCAAAATTTATTTCATCTTGGCATGATTTATCTAGCCACATCCAACTTTATTTAGCCATATTTTCTTGATTTTTCCACAATTTATCTAGCCATGTCCAACTTTACTTGGCCATAAATTGCTTCTTGTCCAAAATTATTTTGCCATGTCCAACTTTATTTGGCCATTTGCTTCTTCAAAATTTATCTAGCCAAAATTCATTTCATCTTCCTAGACACTTTGGGTTTGGACTTAGGCAAATTTTCTTTCTTTTTCAAGCATGGCGAAAATCTAAAGTGTCAAGCATGTATTTTCATTTTCCAAAGGTTCACACTTAGGCAAAATTTTAAAATTTTCACACACTAAACATGGCGGACTTGCTTCATTTCTTTGCCATTCAACTTTTGCCTTGGTTATGCCTTAGCCACTTTATCTCTTTTCCATGGGCGGACTTTAGCACTTCTTTTGCCATTTCTTTCATGTTAAAGGCGGACTTGAGGTCTTCTATTGCCATTTCTTTTTAGACTAAGGCGGACTTCTTTTACTTGCTAACCATTCAAACTTTTCTTAGCTATGCCTTAGACTTTTTCTCTTTTTGCCTTGGGGCGGACTTTCTACATTTTGTTGCCATAAGTCTTGGCTTGAGGCGGACTTTGCTCTATGGATTGCCATCTGCATTTTGTCCAAGGCGGACTTCCTCACTTCTTAGGCCATTGTCTCATTATATTTGGCCATATGCATAGGGCGGACTTGCTTGATAGTCTTGCCATTGGACATATCATCTAAGGGCGGTCTTTAGCAGATTTCATGCCACTTATCAACTTTGCTTAGGGCGGACCTTAGCCTTTGGTTGACCATCTCCTCATTTCCTTAGACAAATCCCTCTTCTCCATGGGCGGGCTTCATCATTTGTCAAGCCATGCTGAGGGCGGACTTCATTGTTTTCATTGCCACTTGATCATTATGGAGGGCGGACTTTGGGTTGTGGCTAGCCATTCAATGTTTAGACATGGGGCGGACTTGGTCACTTGGCTTGCCATCTTAGCACATGGACAGGGCGGACTTCAGTCTTTGGTTGGCCATTGCCAACCTTTACCCAGCCATACAAAGGGCGGACTTGATCAGATTTATTGCCATTTCATTGCTTGGCTGAAGGTGTTCATCATTGACTTCTCTTTTCAGGCTGAAACTTCTACCATTATTTTGTGAGCTGAAGGTCCTCTCCGTGATCAACTTTCTTACCTTCTCCATGAATCTCAGCTCACCATGAATGCTCAGATTTCCTAGATTTTCCAGATTTCTCATGAATTTCCCAGATGAAATTCTCAGATTTTTACATGTGTCTCAGACTTTTATCCATTTCTTGATGATTTCATGACCGAGTTTTCATCTAACTCACCATTTTCTGTGCTTTTCACCAGATTTTTCTGTGATTTTCCAGAATTTCTCACCATTTTCGAGCAAAATTTTCCAGATTTTTTTGAACTTTTTATGTGATTTTCCAAAATTTTACCAAAATTTCAAAAAAAAATTCGGATCGATTTTCTGAGAGTTTCGTTGATCTTTTCGAACTTCTGAGTGGATTTTTGAAACTCGTGACCTTTCTAAATATAGAAACTTTCTAAAAATAGAAATTTTCCAAAAATAGCAACTTTCCAAAAATAGACCCTAAAAAATAGGGATCCCAGAATTGCCCAAAAGTGCCAAAAAAGTAGGTCCTAAAAAATAGGGGGCCCGGGGTGAGAAACCCTAAAAACTTGGAGGTGTCGGTTTGACGACGTTGATCTTCGTCCCTCGCCTTCTAAGCACAATGGCGTGTTTATCAGTGATCGGCTCAATTTCTCCAACTGACTCAGGTGACCATTCAAAACTCAAACTCCTCATTGCAAAAAGACTGGTGATAAGCAGTTGTGACGCCAAGGCAAAACCCAAAAAGCAAGAAAAAACGAAGGGTCCCCATTTGCAATGGGGCGATGTGTGAAAAGGTCACAACAGGTAGGTTTGTCGTCCGCCCTCTTGAGGAGTTTTTCATAATTTTGCGCCTAAAATGATGAATAACATGGGTTAAAAACGCTATAATTTGCTAAAACTGGATAAAACACACAAAACCCATATCTTGAAATCTTGATAAACCTCCAAATTGACCTCCTAAATCAAATCGGAACTGAACCTTGCCGCCGTCGTTCATCGCTCAGCGGCGGTCATGTCCTCCGGGCCCGGGTTTTCCCATAGCCGTCGAAAAATCATAAAAATGAATAAACTTTCAAAATGGCGGATTGCCCTTTCGGGCCCAAACCCTCGGAACTCTGTCATTCGGTCGCCGTTGGAATTGAAGATTAGCAACTTTGGACACCAGCCTCCGTTTCGCCTTCCCAGGCCCGAACCCTCGGACTTCCGTGTCTAGAATTCCACGAGGCTTTCGCTGTTCCCAAATAGCGGAATCGTCCTGTCTGCGCGACCCCCGGAGCTCGCCTCGCATCTCATAGTCCGGTGTTTAGCACTCAGAAATCGTCCTTCCGTCGTGACCTTGGGTCCCAGTCCGCGGACTTCCGTCGCAACTTTGCCCTTTTGTAACTTCCATCTAGAGACAACCTTCCGCATCCCGGGCCCCGAGCCTTCGTCTGCCATGAAGAACAAAGATCATTGATCTTTAGCGCCCTTGTCCTCGCCGGGTTCTGACATCCGGGATTCTGTCCCACCTTCGCCAGTTCAAAAGGGGGAGAAATGCGCCCGCCTTTCTGAGCCCTGGGCCCTGCCCTGCTTTTCACTGAACTAAAACTTCACTAAGAAAATCCGACGTCCAAGTTCGGTGCCAGGTTCGGTTCACCGGGCTGCTCCCTCCGGAATTCCGTTCGATGCCCGCTACTCTGAATGGCGAAAACACGAGAGCCTTTCGCCCCTCCAGGCTCGAGTGCCTCAAAGTAGAAGCTAAAAATCGGCCGTACTTGGCCCATCCGGGTCCCAGAACTCCGTTTCTGGCCGGCTGTTTCAAACAGCGAACCCCTTACGGCTTTCCGAGCCTGAATCTCTGAGGGCCCCAAAATTGACCTAAACGACCCCAAATTTGAAAACAAACCTCGACCCACGTGCTCAAATTTGGCCCTCTTCAACGTGATCCCCTCGAATCATCAAAATGTGAAGAAAGGAGAAACCACCCGGATCACCCCGGCCTATTTGCCCCTTTCAAAACAGCATTCCTGCCAGGGAATTCCGCCCCCTGGGCCCGAGTGTCCATTTTGACTTAGATCACAGGATTTTGGGCTAACGATAATGTTTTCAAAGGATTGTACTCATTGTGTCCATGCTTGCAAGATGTATGGAATTGGGTGCAAGACCCTCGGGGGGAACTGCAGAGAAGGACAAAGGAAAGAAGTCAGAAAAGACTCCTCGTGGGAAGGAGAATAAAGACCAGATGAAGTTCCAGTTCTAGGGTGAACCTCTACGATCAAAAATCACCACGGACTGGAAAGAAATCTCAGACACCAATATCGGCCACGTCGATATTGATAAGTTTACGTGAAGGGTCAAAATTCACCCAAGGACTGACAATGCCAGATTAATCAGGCAGAGTGGAATCGCAAAGGCTGCAGGCTTCCCCCCATCTCTCATTGCCCCTGAGCTAGTCATGGCCTGTCGACAAGCCTACCAACCCAAGACAAGGACCATCATTGATAGAGATGGTAATATTCTAGCAGACATGTCGGCCGAGGGAATTACAAAGACCTTCCACATTCCTACCTTTGAAGAAATGGAAACGCCCACCATAGAAGAATGCAAAGCGGCATGGGACGACAACCCGATGGGCTGCAAGAGATTGATAAATCAACATTGGCTCAAGGAGAAATGGGGCAGCACTACGAAGGTTCCCCAAGAACTCTTCCGCAGCGATTTCTACGAAGACTACCATGACCTAGTCACCATGTTAAGCCGGGTGATGGGCCTTCCCACTGCTGCATTCTTTCAAGAATGGATGGTATACTTTGTTGAGCAGATCCTCCATGGGAACGAGGATGTCACCACAAAATCCTCATTCTACTGGGGAGGTATGATAAGCGACTGCTTCCATGAGCAGTTCATGAACATAAAGAAGAGCTCTAAATTCTACATGACCTCTTATCTGGTCTTTTCACTAGCAGAACAGAGGCAGTATAGTGGATTGTTTGCAGCACCCAATGAGGATCCAGGGCGAAAATTGAAAGTCTACGACAGACATCCCCAACTCCAATTCAGAAATTTTAAGAAGGAATACTACAGGGTGAACGACGGCTTCATTGGTCACATCATCCGATTACTTGGAGGGGATTTTGATAGGAGAGTCTCTCACAGCGCATGAGCATTCCTAAAGCAGTACGCTTTCCTGTTCCTGCAATTTCCCAAATTCACCTACATTCGCGCCCAAGGTTTCACTGAGAGGCCAAACAAGCTACCCCGGTACCCCAATGACCAGATTATACTATTGGAACTCTCTCGG
This sequence comes from Sequoia sempervirens, assembly GCA_007258455.2. Lineage (NCBI taxonomy): Eukaryota > Viridiplantae > Streptophyta > Pinopsida > Cupressales > Cupressaceae > Sequoia > Sequoia sempervirens. Next base: position 33,205 of record VDFB02129644.1, on the reverse strand, counting down.
TAGCTGCAGCATGTGCACACCATCCTTAGCAAGAAGCATTTTGCAGGGATCTCTTATCCCTTGACCTTCGGGCAAGGCATGTATAAATTGCAAACTTCCCAGTGTGCTGGGAACTCAGAAAAGGAACTGGCAGAATACCACTTCCAACTATACACTACTCGCCCGCGGATGGACCTGTATGGGTACGTGAGAAAAGCATTGTGACTAGAGTACGCCCATTTACATCATGTTGAGGATTTCTGGGCAAATTGCCAGGATGACAAAGAGGTGCGGGCCAGGCACTACATGAGGATGACGACATACTTCGTAAGAAGGGTGCAACTGTTCCCCATACCGGATCAAGTTGAGGAAGATGAAAGCATTGTCATGGATCCCCGGTATAATGTAGTCTCCAACTTACCGCTGCCCACAATTGATTGGGATGAGCAGGAGGTCGATGACCTCGACATCGTAACTAAACACATTGTGGCCCGAACTGAAGAATGGGTTAAAGGGCAAGTGGCCCAGCTAAAGCAACAAGGAGTGGTCCTAATATATGAAGGACTCAAAAGTGAGCATAGTGCCACCGAAGATGTCGCCACTACAGATTCAATGGGCGAGACATCCAAATCTCCTCCGATCACCAGATCAAAGAAGAGGAAAGGAGCGGAAACTGAGTAGTCTCCGGATCCCAAGGTGTACACAAGGAAGGATTCAGGAGGTTCACCTTCCAAGAAGCCCAAGCAAATAGGGGGCACCATGGAGCAACCTGTAATCCAAGAAGGTGAGGAAGAAAGGACAGATCAGCTAGGACCTCTTCCGGCTCTCCCTGGCCATGGTCGCCATGTCCCCGCCGGCAATAGATATTTCAATCCATCTTGCCCCTTCACCTCCGGCTGGGCTCGTAATAGTGATTGACTCCTCCGCCGCAACTACTCCACCTTCCTCCACCGCCATGTCGCCTACCATATCACTCCCGTTAGCCACAATAACAGCACCCATGCCTGCTCCTACATTGCCTGAGGCTTTCTCGAAGCACATGCAAAATCTCCCTTCCGAGCTCTCCCAAATCTTTATGGACCCCACCCTTCAGGCTGCCTTAGCGTAGGTCCTCGCTACTGCTGCACCCTCGCAACCTCCTGCGAGACCACCAGCAATGGAGGCCACGATGCTAATCTCCAAAGAATTGGAGAGGCGGGACCAAGAGGCCTCGAAGCCAATTGAAGAGGAGGCCGACGAGTACCATGAACACCTGGAGTATGAACATCGACAAATTGACAGGGTGGCCTATGAAGAGGAAGGAACGGGCTCTTCCGAAAGCAGAGACGAGGAAGAGGATGCCGGTGGTAAGGTCATCATACAAACCTTCGATGATGATCTTGAAGAAGAGATGGCCCGACAGCTGAAACACGATGAAGAAGAGGCAGAAAGGTCACCTCCCAGAGAATGGCAAGAGGGCAACAGGACAGCAGAAAATGTAGAAACCCCTGCAGAGGAAAAAAATTGGAGATTGTGCCACTTCCTCCTATAGAAGAAGAAGACAGAGAAGAGGACCATCCCGAGGAATACATGCACAAGGGCGAACAGATTGAAAAAATAAAGGAAAAGGAAAGGGAGGTAGAAGAAAGTCCTCGAGGGCAATTGATTACTAAACCTACCGTCAAACACCTCACATTCATCCTAGATTCTAATGAGGAGGGAGACAGCACCAAGATGAAAGGTGCACAAACGGAAGTCCGAACGGGGCAGGGCGAGGGCGATCAAGAGCCATCGAAGGGAGAGTCTGCCATGCCCGAGTGGTTGGAGAGGCAGCTTGAGGAGACTCCCGCTCCTAAGGACTCGAGGGCGAGGCTAGAGGCTATCCTAGCCCGAACACAAATGTCAACCAGAAAAGAAAAAAGGCCTAAAGTTAGATCCAAGATAACAGTGGATGCTTCCGGATCCCGAACCGCACAGATAGCAACGCCCCTGGTAGGACAGGCTGGTGTAAGCTATAATATTTCCACCATCAACTTGGGGACCACTACCAGAGAGAAAAAAGTGGGACATCTTGAGGAGTCAGTGGCCATAGTGGTGCACCTGATAAAACAGGACAAGGTCTCGAAGGACGAACTTAAAGCACAGGTGGCCGCCTTGACGGATTACATCCAACAATGGTCTTCAGTGGATGACATGCCTACCACATCCACGGCTCCACCTCAACTGCTGTCCAAAGAGCAAATTGACAAATTAGAGAAGAGAAAGAACTTGGACAAGACTACAGAGAGCTGGTTCTGACAGGTCATATACGTCGGGAACATGGGTATCAGCCGGGTTGTTTGGACAGCCAACAAGTTCTTGGACTTGCAGCAATCTCAGGAGAGCACGAAGAAGCTCTGCACTGACTTCCCTGCAACATATGACTCCACCTGTCCAAAGATTGAGGCCATCTTCTGATTACCAAAGGCCACATGGGAAAAGGAGTTCGCATTCAAAAGTGATGACCACTGGCTGATGGACTTGTGGAGGCGGGATTTCGATAACAGAAAGGAAAGGTTGGAACAAATAATGAATAAGGTGGATCTGGACATGGAATGGGTCAAGGATATTAGGGCGGACTGCACCCGATATCTAAAGCTAACGACAGAGTATGACATGCTTGCAATGCAGATGGATCCAGAGAAGATAAAGCCTTATTTTCAGAAGAAGATGGAGGACGGGATGTCTAATGAAATAACAATGGAATTCATGAGTTTCACTGCCCGGGCTTTCGCCCAATCGGAGTTGTTCAGGAGCCAAGGCGTAAAGTATGATGAAGACTAGAAGAAGCTTGAGGATAATGCAAAAAAATGGAGCTACCAGATGCTGCAGTCTAAGATTATTGAGGTGGACAAGCTCCAGTCAGTCGTTCTAAAATTCATGGAATATACAACTTTAAAGAAGCAGGAGGGCAACCCTATTATCAATGAAAAGCTCCTGAAGGAATAGCTACAACAAAAAAGCAGTCAGCAAAAGACAAAATGCTACAGTGCTGTCACTAAAGGACAAAATAGGGAAAGGGACAAGAATGTAATTTTAAATTGTAATATATTTGGGGGTAGGTGAAACCCTATTTTGTAATGAATCTTGGCCACACAATGAAAATCAATCTTAGCCATTCATTTAACTTTTTGAGCACTATAAATAGGGAGTCTCCTGTCATTTCCAAAGGGAATTGAGTTGTTGTAAAGGCATGCTGCTGAAATTTATAATGAAGATATATTGACTTGGTGTATTTTCTGATTTCTCCACATGTTTCATGGTTCAATCTCCATTGTTAGATGCTTTAGTTAGATTCACATTGTTGTTTTAGTTAGCTATGTTTTTGCTTTGATAGATCTTAGTCATGTTGTTCTGTGATTATAGAAATTTCTGCTATGTTGATGCCTTCCTGCCCATACTTTTTGTTGTTTGCTGCTGGTAAATGGCCTTGCAAAGTTAGCCTGGGCTGAAATTTGAAGCTGCTCTTTAATTATTTATCTTTATTCATGCATGTAAATGGTGGATGAATGGTAAAATAATTGCAAACCTTTGAAGATAGCACAGATTTCACGATACTATAGATTTCTTGGTTAAGTGGAACTCTGTTTGAAGGGAACTGTCCATAGCAGAACCTCCATGATCACTGCTCACAATTAGTTGCAGATCCAGGAACCTTCCCTCTTCCCTGCTCTTTTCCTTTTTTTTTTTTAAGAAACAACCTGTGCTAAGGTTCATTGCACATTGTAAAGCCAAACTTGAAGAAAACATCGAAGTTTTAGATTGTTGTTCGAACCTCCAGCAAAGTACATTTTAATTCCCATCTTAGAAACTTTGGATTTGAAGACCCACCTCGCATCCAGCTATGTAAGTCTGCCCTATGATTACCAGCAAAATCACATCAAAATCAACTGAGATATTCCAAGCACTGTCAAGACCTGACACCCGAGAGACCTTGGGGAGATTTTCAACAGCTTGCAGTTGGAGATTTCCTTTCAAGAGAGGTAGTGTACATATGTATTACCTGTGTTGAGAAAGTGTGTAAAAACACCCATCAACAAGTTCATGTATGGCTGATGCAAGTTTTCATTCGCAAATCATTGTATGATTTTTATTTCATTCTAGGTATTTGCTATAATCATTTCTATGCCCTAGGTGCCCCTTAAATTTCAGATTTTTTTGGTGAAGTGGTTATTTTTCTAGAGCTGGTCGCCCTTCTTGGTGGCTGTACTTTGCTTGGCATCACCTTGGAATGTGTGAATTAAAATAATAGTTGGTATTTGCAGTTATTTCTTTCTCTTGGTTTGGACGCCTTCTCCTTATATTTAATTTGCAGTTTATTTCATGTCAATCAGAGGAGTATTGGAGTTAGGAGCATTTAGTTGTGTTTCAACCTTGCTGTTTTGCATTTTCTGAGTGTTGGTTTTCTATATCAGATTGTAGAAGTTCTAGTTTTTGGTTGGTTTTTCATATTTGGTAGGCTTGTGAAGTTTGGAGAAACATATAATATCATTTGTAGAGGATTGGACAGGTTGCTCACTTGTAATTTGCAGATTACTTTCATTGTAAGGCTGAAATCAGTAGTACTGATTCCAGTCATTTAATATTTCTACACTTTATATTGTAATTCCCACTATTAGTGGAAGGGACGGGCCTCACCATCCATTTACTTTCAACATTTCATTTTTGTACTGCCTATTGAACAAGTGGAAGGGGTCGATAATCTGCCCAACTCTTTACTTTCAGTACTTGCATTCCTCATCATGCTAATCGGCTAAGTCGTCAAACTACTCCCACTAAATAAGTGGTCGAGTTGCATAAGCTTTGTAATTTCCAGCACTTTCAGTTTAATTGTTAATGATTCCCGATGCCATATGCTATCACCTCACCCGTCATTGGGATTTTGGTGAACATTCTTGTTGTAGGGTTACTTTCCTCAACTGGTTTTTGTTTTGCTAACGCTAACGGATGAAGTGTTGTGGCTAAAATTGAAAAAAATTGTAAGGGGGATATTTCAAATTTGAAGCTTTGGCCTGTGGTCTTTCCCTGTTCGTAGACAAGGGCTATCTTGCAGTAGAGATAGAGGGCGATTCCACGATATGTATAAATGTTGTTTGAAAGAATAAGGTGGCGGATTGGAAACTAAAAAGCTTTATCTCCAAGATTCACCAGCATCTATCAGAGTTGAATGATTATACAGTGAATCATGTGTACCATGAGGCCAACAAGGTGGTGGATGTACTGGCGAATCTCGAGGCGACGCTGGGTTCTTCAGAGACAATATTTGAGGGGGATGACATGCCGACCATCCTTTGGGATGCAATCAGTGCTGAAATGGCAGAGAATCATCATGATACCTTGAATGGGTCGTAACAGTACCAATTCTACCACTCACGGGCGGGGTGTTGGTTTGGCTCCATAAATAAGCCAAGAACTTTGAAAAAATATTGTACCCCCTCCTCCTGGCGGCCAAGAAAGATAACATCCATTGCTAATCCATGACAGTCTATGGTGGACAAAAGATTTGGGTATCCTTTTCGATCTCCTTGTTCAGTGTATCTTGTAGGTGCCTGACTGCAAGTGGAGACTACTCGACGAACGAGTCAAATCTGGTCCAAGTCCATTCACTGTTCCCTGGCGCGAATGAGAAGGAAGTTGAAGCGATTCTAAAAGTGATTGGGGACGATTTTTGGGGGTCTGATCATGTGCTCGATGGACTCATGCTAGAGTACTTCTAAAAAATCTGTGTAGTCACTTGGGTAGAACCTATGGGGGGTCCGGGCTGCCTTGCGACTCAGTCGACAAGAGACTTACTTGGATCTCAGTATCCTGAGCCTAAACGAAGTAAAACAGAAACAGAAGCTGCAAAAAGCATGGCAGCTATTTAGAAAAGGAGTAGAGAAGGACTACAATATAAGTGAGTTTATAAAGTTTGCTGAGGAGATTCCTGGACTGATAGATGTGAACAAACTTGCAAGGATGATCGATGTATTTGCTAGTGTAGGCTTCCTATACCACTGAACTACAGCTGGAAGGCTAGTTGTAACTATGTTTTCTTAATAATGAAAGGGAGCTACCCCCACTGGTAGCATTTACCCCAAAAAAAAAAAAAAAGTTGGCATACCAATAAAATAATAAAAAGTTTTATAAATATAAATATAAATTTTTAAATATGAACATAAATATAAATATAACCATAAATTATAATATTATAAATACAAACTGATAAAATAAAAAGTTTTATAAATATAAATTTATAAATATGAATATAACCATAAATTATAATATTATAAATACAAACTTTTAATTATGTGTCTGTGTTGCTGTTACCCAATTTTCACCTATGGGCTCAATCAGGCAGGGTAACCTATGTTTTCGAGGGTTCATGAGGGCCAACTGAAGGAACATTTGCATCAAGGTTACATTTTTTCTAACTTGTTTGCTTCTTGTGCAGCTGCAAGGGGAAATTATGTTTTAAAAATTCGACACGTGGATTAAATGTGGCTCCCATAAGGGTTGAGCCCAACGTGCAGGTGTTCGTTTTTGTTGAGGGTCTTCATCTTATGTTTTTGCCTTGTTTTCCCCCTTTCCGTTTGTTTTCCTTGTGCCCCTTTTTCCCTTTGTTCTGTCAGGGGCGGAATCGGAACCAAGACTGAACTCTAAAACTTTTCCAAAGTTTCAGGTTCTGGTCCCATCCCGATTCCGGTTCTACCAGGTTCTTTTGTTTGTCTGGCCCTTTTTTCTTTTTGTTCTGTCGGAGGCGGGTTCGGAACATAATCCGAACTGGAAACTTCAGGAAAGTTTCAAGTTCAGATTTGGTTCCATTCTCGCCCCCGATATGGTTGCCCGGGATCGGTTTTGGTTTTGATCTCGCCTTGCTTCCTTTTTGGGGTTTTTCTTTTATTCCGGCAGACCCGGAACCAGGACTGATTCTGAACTTGGATTTTCTTCCAAGTTCTATTTTATGTTCCGGTATCGATCCCGGTTCCGCCTCTTTTTATTTTTCCTTGCGTCTTTGGTTTTGTTCTGGCAGACCCGGACCCGGAACTAGAACCGAACTCTGAAACTTTTCCAAAAGTTTCAGGTCCTGGTTCCGTCCTGGTCCCGGTTCCGCCAGTTTTGTTCTTTTTCCTTTAATCCCTGTTTTTGCCCGGGAGGTGCTTTCTCCTATTCATCTTTCTTCCTTCTCATCCTTTCCTTCTTTTGAGTTTCGTCGGCGGTGAGACCGGGTCGAAATCCAAAACTGAAACTTGAAGAAAGTTTCAGGGGAGGGTTTGTTCCCGATCCCGATTCCGCCGGGATTCGTCTGTTTTTGCTTTCCTTCCCGTTCCGACCTCGGCCCCGGTCTCGGTTCCGCCCTTTCTTCTCTTCTTTTCTTCGTGGCCGGTGGTCGGGGGAGGTCTCCTCTCTTTTTTTCCTTGCGTTTTTCTTTTTTCTCGTGCCTTGTATGTTGCCGGGGGCGGGATCAAGTCGGAATCCGAACTGGAAACTTCACGAAAGTTTCAAGTCTGGATTTGGTTCCGGTTCCGGTTCCGCCGCCTCTTTGGTTTTGCCCCTGTTTTAGCTCCTGTCTCGTTTTGGTTCTCATCCCGGCTCCGACTCGGCCGAAGTGTTCAAGCTCAGGAAGCAAGGGAGGTGGTCTCACCAAGAGTGTTTGCCTTCGGCATGAGGTCTCACCGACCAAGCAAGGTCTTCCCGACTGAAACAAAGGAAGCTCAATAAGAGGTCTCGCCAAAGGAGGTGGAGCTCGCCATGACCTCTTGCCGATAGCGGTTGTCTCAGTGACCACAATGGATATCGATATAACTCTAGCCACCCGCTGCGGCTTCTCCTCGACATCCAAAGTCTCACCGACATGCGATTCAATCTAAAAGCGACCTTTGACTGCCTTAAAATCTACCTGGCACAAATTCAACCAATCAGAAGGCGCTAGGGTAGATCACGGGCAGTTTGACTGTTCGACTCCCCCCTGTGAACGTGATCGACGGAGCATGACGACATTGATGTACTCTGGGATCGGAGGTGATCAGTCAGTAATGACGCTTGAATCTAGCAGGTAAATTTGATGTTGCCCCTCGAAGACGGTTGATCTGAAGAAAGGTCTAGAGTGAGAGGAAAGCTGAAGAAGAGAAGGCCACGAGTCACGATAACAGCTGGAGCGTCGACTGGAGAAAGTGGGTCGACATTAATGACCTTGCCGCAGAGCATTCAAAGCGGCTCTGACGAAGTCTTAGTGGCGGATTCGAAGGCTATGTTAATGACGACGGTTGTAAAAGATCTAAAGACATCCCTGGAGCGATCTCTCATTGACGCAAATAGGGTATGCGCATTTAATGCCTCATCAACTTCATTCCAAGCACTCTTAGGGCCAACGTGTCCAAGTGCTGACTCATTTTGGTAGAAACCCTTGGGGGGGGGCGACACTCTTTGGTATATATGGCATTTTTGCCTCTTTTGTAAGGAGTTCTTGGTTAGGAGATTGCTATAAGAGCATTATTCAACCTTTGTAACTCATTTTCATGAATAATATAGATTTGTGACACAGAGACTCCTTATTTCCTTAACAGAAAGTCATTTCCTTCACAAATTTTCTTTGTTGTTTTAGTATTGCTTGTGAGTTGCATGGTAAAATCCTGTGTAATCCTCTATTTTATCAGATTCCTTCAGTATTGGATGCAAAGAATATTATGTTATAAGCTGGTTTATGCTAGTGATCTCTTTCTATTGCATTTATATCTGTGAAAACATCTTTGTTTTCCTTGTGTTAAGCATTAGAACAATTGAAACTTTACATAGACTCGTTTTTATAAACATAAATCTCTGTATTGTGAGATTGTTTAGCTCTATTGAGATTTTCTGTGAGTTTTCTGCAGTATTGTCATATTTTGATCTTTGGTGTATCACCTGTTAGTGATAGGTTTTAAATTCAAGTATATCCTTCTTACTCTTTTCCTTACCATTCTTTAGTTTTTCTCAAGATATCTTAAGGGGAACCAGCCCATAATCTGGAGGTTCACTTCATTCCCAAGTCACCCACAACCTCGAAGTGTTCCCATGTGTCAATAGGTTGCTATAGTTGATAGCTTAGCAAGGGTGCAAACTTTATTTGACAACAATTGCTTCTAAAATAAAGAAAATATATTCTAATAACTTATAAAATTGTGTTATATGTATATGTGTATATATTTTTTATGAATGCCATATGCAGCCGTATCCATATTAGGGGCCCTGAAAAAATGGACGTATCCGTATCCGATACCATACCCATATCCAATACCGTATCCGTGTCCATGCAACTGTATTTACTGACAAGATCATTTGATAAATTGAAAGTAAATTGGCTTGTCCATTTCCTTCATATTAGGATAGCAACAACATGACCTCTTTTTATAGTTAAGTATTTTCAAAAAATGAAGATAAAAAACCATGTTGATGTAATGTCCCCATTTTAGCCATACGCTCTTCAGTGACTAATAGCCTATTTCCGAAAGCCCGTAGGCTCGTCAAGAGGTAAAATTAGGGTTTCCTATTTTATAGGGGTTCTGAAGCATTTTTGAAGGCTTGCATGTTAGAATTTCTGATGCATGTCTACTGGAGTTTTCTAGATTTTTGGAGAGCTTCGGAATGGTGTGGCATACATCTCCATCCGACAACCTTTCCGGAACTTGCTATTTTTAGCCAGCACATTGGAGTTTCGAGATTTGGATTGCGAATTCTTTCTGAGTTTTCAGAGAGCTTCACAGTGGCATAACATGCAAAGAGAACTGAGCAACTTTTCAGAATTTACTATTTCTAGTAAGTTCTATTTTTTGGCAGTACTCAGACTGGTAGTAGTTGAGTGAGCATTCTTCTTCAGGCAGGACAATTGAGTTTTTCTGAATTTCGCTTTATGAGGTGCATTTTTAAAAAGAAATGATTTATTTAAATCATTTAACTATTATATTGTGATTTTGACCCCTTGTCCTAGCACAATGACTTTATGTTGTTTAAAATTGGGGCCTTTTAGGGTGGACGCCACATGAGGAGAAAAGTATTTAATATTTCTAAGTTTATTACTCCTCTTGGGATTTGGACGCCTCTTTGAGAAGGTTTTAAATATTTAAAAAGATAATAATGTCCCCTTAAGACTTGGATGCCTAGGGATGAGGGAGAAATTGAATGTTTTTAAAATTAAATTATTTCACATGAGGTTTGGGCGTCCCTTTTGGAGAAAGAGGGAAAGCCAACAGTCACCACAAGTTCTATAAAAGCAGGCCTTTGCTTACTCATTCTTCATCTTTGGTTAATTATATCGAAATGCTGCTGAATTGATTTCAGAACCTAGTTAAGGGGAAGCTTAGCATTTTTACACCATTCTTCAGGCCTGAAACTATGGCTCCCTAGATGGTCAAATGGGAGTGTGCTTCATTCAGGAGTGCATATTGTGCATCAACGTTGAGGATTTTGGTAATAAATTCTAGTTTTTGTGTTTGCTGATTATATCATGGTTGCAGGAGATTTTCAAATACAACTCTTTGTATGATTTAAATCTGCTTATGGGTATTGATTTATATCATTTTCTAGCTTAAGGCGATCCATTTTGCAAAAGCTCAGATTTTATAACAATGTCTTCTTTTTTCTAGTAGAGTTCGCCCTCTTGCTAGGGTCGTACCATCTTTTGTTGTTCTCTTGAAGTTGAACCTTCCTCAAGGTGGCTCCTATACTTTGTTAAAAACTTATTTTCTGGTCACCCTGTTTAAAGGAAGCTATGGAAGAAGTTTGGAGTGCTAGTTGGTGTTTTGATGATTGAAATATGCATTTGATGATTGCACAGTTGCTGGTCTGTAGTGTGTTGGCATTTTATTTCAGACTTAGTTCTTTCCTTGTGATGCAATATTTCTTGGGCATCTATGCTGCTAGTGTTCATGTGCAGTCCATTTGAAGAAGGCAGGAGCTTTTGGGGTGAAGATATGAACAATTTATTGATGGCTAATTGCTGGTAAGAAATCTCAATTTGTTGGTTTATATCAGATTCATCAATAAATCAAATTTTGGCTTGTTCTTCAATAGTTGGGAAGATTTGGAGTTGAGAAATTATCTTCCATCATTTGGCTTGTTAATATTGTAATAGCACTTGTAATTTGCAGTTATTTGTCATTGTAAGATTGTAAACAGTAGTACTGTTCCAGTCATTTATTTTGCTGCATTTCTTGCGTTTAATTTCACACATTATAACCCCTGGATGGTTTACTGCTAGTGTGGAGGAATAAACATTGTATCTTTCATATTTTACCCACTGTTTAAGTGGCGAATCCCCATTGTTGAGTGGATGTTTGCTATTAGCAGATGAATTGTATTTAATTGTAATTATCTTTCCCCCTATTGAACAAGTGGTAGCGTGGAATCTTGATGGTCGGTTCTTTGCCTACTTCAATTTAGTATTGATCTTCGTTCCAGTTTGGTTGCTAACGAACCCTTCCTGTATGCTATCACCTCGCCTTTCAAAGGATCTTGGTGAACATTCTTGGCGAAGGTTACTTTCAATTGTTCATGATATTGGGGCTAATCCTTAACGGGTGCTTGTTGTTGGTGAAAAATCAAAGAAAAAATTAAAGAGCATATTTCAGTGGTATTAGAGCAGAAGATCCTACCATCCTACTGATCAATACTTTATTGTTTGGGCAGAATTGAGTTCAGTTTAGAAGTTTGTCAAATTAAAGCATAGCTAATGAAGAAGAGATGAAGTTGGCAGAGACACTTTATATGGTTGGAAAGAGTCTTGACAAAGAATTTCTATCAAGGGAAAATGAAGAGAACATTCTTCATTTGTTAGACCAATGTTTGAGACAAGTGAAGCCATCACCTTCAGAGGAAATGCAGTTGGCATTAGCACCTGCAGTGAATTTTTTGAATCAGCCCTATTGGTTGAGGCATCCTGATAAAGAAACCAAGCTGCTGATTTATTCTTGTTTCATGGAGATAATAAGAATTGCAATTCCCCAAATGCACTATGATGACGAAACTATGAAGACCATATTAAATATGATAGTGAAAAGTTTTCAAAATTTGGATGAAACTGGTAGTAGTTTTTTTTCAAGAAGAGCAGCTGTTTTAAAGACATTTTCTGAAGCTAGTGCTTGCATTTTATTGATAGAATTGGAGATGGAGAATCAAATTTATCCCTTGTTTAATTATCTCTTCACCTCGACCTGGAGTGAGCAAGAAGAGGGTATGCTTGTAGCTGTCATGAATGTTCTAATTTCTACGATCAAAGAAGCCAATAGTCTTCCTAAAAGTGTCCAAACTCTTCCCCTGGATGCTTATAAACGTGAAGAGCAGATTTCTCCCACTACAGATTTGGTAGTCAAAGAAATTTTCAGTCAATGTGAAGAAAAGTTGAAACCATTTTTGAAGAAGACTATTGAGAACAAAGAGGAGATTTCCGAAGCTGAAGAGGAGGATGAAAGTTGGAATCCCTTTGAATTCATAGCAAAGGTTCAAGGGGTATCTACGGATTTGCACTCATCCCAGCATTTTGTAGAAGAATGTAATGTGACAGTGTAAGCTTTGAAGACTAGTGAGGTACTCATGTTTTCTACAAAGGAGAATAGTGAGTTGACTTGTGTTAAGGAAGAACTTTTGGAAACAAGAGTTGAAATGGAGATGCATGAAGAGGCCATAAGTGTAGATCCAAATAAAGAAGTTTGGTTAGAAGTAGATACTTGTTCAACTAGTGAGTTGCTTCACAATTCTGGAAAATGTTGGTTTGAAAAACAAGCCAATGAGGAGAAAGAGAAAGAGGAAGCAGAAGTCTCTTCCTACTACAAATCTGATTTGACCAACTCCCTTGAATCATGCGTTGAAGACAACATGGAAGGAGAAGCTTCTAGTAGTTATAAGGCAGATTTCTCTTCGCCTGCAGTCAAGCTAAGGCAGAGAGCTAAGGAATTGGAAGTCACTATGGATAGGATGGTGAGGAATGTCCATCACATGCATAAAAAGTTGAAGATTATAGCTCAAACAATCTTTGAAATCTTTATCCATCAAAGTTGTACTACATCATCTCAACCAGCATTTGAAGATTGCAGCTCAAGTTCACAGACTGCTGAAAATGGAATTCAAGTTCTATCAAAGCTTGATGGAATTCATCGACATGTTGAAAATCTGATTTATGATGTGCGAAGAGGAGTAGATGTTTATTACATTTCCATTGCTGATATGAAGTCCATTAAGTTTTCCTCGAAGGAAATTAAATCCAATCTTTTGCACATCATTCGTGACAAAGACCAAGTGGCCAAAATTGCTGACAAGGCATTGGAGTGGAATGAGCTTACTAAAACCAAGTTGCAGGAAGTGCATGAGGCTCTAATTGAAGCAGAAAATTAGATTTTTGTTGTTCAGTGTTCATGGGAGCAAGAAAATGAAGGAAGAGCAAAGGAGCTTCAGGAAATTTTTGATGAGCTTGATCTCATACAAGAGACATATGATTTGGAACGCTGTCCTGAGAGACCGGAGCATTCAAATTTTCATCAACAAGTTTTTTAGGATTTTGATAATCTCTTGTATGAAGAAGGTGCTAGTAAGGTTTATGTAAATCCTTTTTTTGAAAATGATGAGGGAATTTCTTTAGGAATTATTGAAGAAGGAGGAAGTATCAGTTTGTCTTCCAACAGTGGAGAAGTGGTGCACGAGCCACATGAAGATGAATCTACTGTTGCTCCCAGTGCTTCCATTCAACAAGGAATGGTAACTCGAGGATCACAAGGAAATGAAGACATTCTTTTTGCTCAACAACAAAGAGTTGATCGGCGCATTGATGAGGATTTTATTCATTGTTTGATGAGGATGCTTGTGAGGTTCATGTCAGACTTTAGTACATCACCATCTTCTCTTAGAGTGATTGATTTCAGAATTGTATTTGATAAAGGATTCATGGAATCTTTTCGGAAAATCATGACACAAGATTCTGGATTCAATTTCTTCAACGAACATAGGTTGGTTGAATACTTCTTGGAGTTTCAAGAAGTGTCAATTCAGATGGAATGAGCAAATCAGAGGATTCATGTGAGAGCAATTCTCCGTCTAAGAAGTGGATCTTCATTGTTGTTGGTTTGGGACCTTTGCTGAAGGTGCCACCAGCCTTATTAATGAGCAGTCATGCCAATTTTGATGAAAAAAATTTATGTTGCAGCTGCTGCTTGTTTTCTTGGATGCTGATTTTCCAAAAATCAGATCTCAAGATGATTATTTCAGACCCGTTTGGTAGCTGGTTATTTCATTTTCAGGTCTTTCCATCTCTTATTTGGACTGAATGTTTGCCTCAAATGAGCAAGGGAATGACTCCGTATGGTCAAAGTTCAGGTATGGGTAATTCATTGATGATTGACAGTGGATTTCTTGGTACCAACTCATACATTACTGTTTGGGGCAGTGAGTTATTAGCTGATTTGATTTGTCAAATTGAGACTCTTGAAGTGAAATATGTGAAGATTTTTTGGAGTGTTTTCAGTGATTGTGCATCCTTTTGGATTGACATGGAGTGTGGAGCATGGTTCTTTAGTTGACATTGGTTTGGTGACTTGTTTGAGAACATTTTTGTTGCTGATCAGAATTATGATAGCGAGGTTTGGAGGTCCTACAGACTGATATGGGACCTGGGCACTGACATGTTTGGTGCATTGTCTTTTGTGGACCGAGATATGTTGCTCCACCTTGGGTATTCAGATGTTTTAATCAGAGTAGTGCAACGGATTAGAGGAACAGTGTTCTTGAGGATGATTTGGAATGCTGGTATCACTTGGGTTTGCTATTCAACAATTGAAGATGATGAAGCCAATGTTGGCCTTTTGGAATTTATTCCCATGGGGTTTCAATTTAGTCTTAATCAGGTGCTCTCTTATGTTGGCACCTAGTAGTGTAGTGCTTATATCAATTGGTGTTATCAATCTCCTAGGTTGACTTGGGACCCTAGGATCATATTCAGTTTCAGTTTGGTTCAACATGGTGATTTTGGAGTAGCATTGGAATTGCTTGAGAATAAACAATTTTGGAAAGGGCGGACTGTAATGTCCCCATTTTAGCCATACACTCTTCGGTGACTGATAGCCTATTTACAAAAGCCCGTAGGCTCGTCAGAGGTAAAATTAGGGTTTCCTATTTTATAGGGGTTCTGAAGCATTTTTGAAGGCTTGCATGTTAGAGTTTCTAATGCATGTTTAGTGGAGTTTTCTAGGTTTTTGGAGAGCTTCAAAATGGTGTGACATGCATCTCCATCGGACAACCTTTTTCCGGAACTTGTTATTTTTAGCCAGCACATTGGAGTTTCGAGATTTGGATTGCAAATTCTTTTTGGGTTTTCAAAGAGCTTTGCAGTGGTATGACATGCAAAGAGAATTGAGCGACTTTTCAGAATTTACTATTTCTAGTAAGTTCTATTTTTTTGCAGTACTCAGACTGGCAGCAGTTGAGTGAGCATTCTTCTTCAGGCAAGATAGTTGAGTTTTTCTAAATTTGGCTTTATGAGGTGCATTTTTAAAAAGAAATGATTTATTTAAATCATTTAATTATTATATTGTGATTTTGACCCCTTGGCCTGGCACAATGACTTTATGTTGTTTAAAATTGGGGCCTTTTTGGGTGGACGCCACATGAGGAGAAAAGTATTTAATATTTCTGAGTTTATTACTCCTCTTGGGATTTGGACGCCTCTTTGAGAAGGTTTTAAATATTTAAAGAGATAATAATGTCCCCTTGAGACTTGGATGCCTAGGGATGAGGGAGAAATTGAATGTTTTTAAAATTAAATTATTTCACATGAGGTTTGGTCGTCCCTTTTGGAGAAAAATGGAAAGCCAACAGTCACCACAAGTTCTATAAAAGCAGGCCTTTGCTTACTCATTCTTCATCTTTGGTTAATTATATCAAAATGTTGTTGAATTGATTTTAGAACTTGGCTAAAGGGAAGCTTAGCGTTTTTACACCATTCTTCGGGTCTGAAACTATGGTTCCCTAGATGGTCAAATGGGAGTGTGCTTCATTTAGGAGTGTGCTTCATTCAGGAGTGCATATTGTGCATCAATGTTGAAGATTTTGGTAATAAATTCCAATTTTTGTGTTTGCTGATTGTATTATGGCTGAAGGAAATTTTCAAATACATCTCTTTGTATGATTGAAATTTGCTTATGAGTATTGATTTATATCATTTTCTAGCTTAAGGTGATCCATTTTGCAAACGCTTAGATATTATAACAATGTCTTCTTTTTTCTAGTAGAGTTCGCCCTCTTGCTAGGGCCGTACCATCTTTTGTTGTTCTCTTGAAGTTGAACCTTCCTCACGATGGTTCCTATACTTTGTTAAAAACTTATTTGTTGGTTGCCCTATTTAAAGGAAGCTATGGAAGAAGTTTGGAGTGCTAGTTGGTGTTTTTGATGATTGCACAATTGTTGGTCTGTATTTTAGTGTGTTGGCATTTTATTTCACACTTAGTTCTTTCCTTGTGATGCAATATTTCTTGGGCATCTATGCTGCTAGTGTTCATGTGCAGTCCATTTGAAGAAGGCAGGAGCTTTTGGGGTGAAGATATGAACAATTTATTGATGGCTAATTGCTGGTAAGAAATCTCAGTTTGCTGGTTTATATCAGATTCATCAGTAAATCGGATTTTGGCTTGTTCTTCAGTAGTTGGGAAGATTTGGAGTTAAGAAATTATCCTCCATCATTTAGCTTGTTAATATTGTAATAGCACTTGTAATTTGCAGTTATTTGTCATTTGTAAGATTGTAAACAGTAGTACTATTCTAGTCATTTATTTTGCTGCATTTCTTGTGTTTAATTTCACACATTGTAACCCCTGGATGGTTTACCGCCAATGTGGAGGAATAAATATTGTATCTTTCATATTTTACCCACTGTTTAAGTGGCGAATCCCCACTGTTGAGTGGATGTCTGCTATTAGCAGATGAATTGTATTTCATTGTAATTATCTTTCCCCCCACTGAACAAGTGGTAGCGTGGAATCTTGATGGTTGGTTCTCCGCCTACTTCAATTCAGTATTGATCTTCGTTCCAATTTGGTTGCTAACGACCCCTTCCCATATGCTATCACCTTGCCTTTCAAAGGATCTTGGTGAACATTCTTGGCGAAGGTTACTTTTAGTTCATGATTCTGGGGCTAATCCTTAACGGGTGCTTGTTGTTGGTGAAAATTCAAAGAAAAAATTAAGGGGCATATTTCAGTTGATATGGACTGTAATGTCCCCTTTTCCTAGGCAATGGTTAGATGCAGTGGTTAGCCTATCAACAGGTCCTCGTAGGCTAACATTGGCATTCAAAGGGTCTTATTCAGGAGTTTTCTTCTCCAGAGCTTGGTGATATTTAGGGATGACCTTTCTGAGGTGTTTCTAGCTCCGTTTACACTCACTATTTTTAGTAAGTCACTTGGACATTTGGGCCAACCTTACTATTTATAGTAAGCCATTTAGATAAGCAGTACAAGCAGTGAGTAACCCCGTGGTGCTAACAAAATCAATTAATGTTGAGTTTTTATGGAGTTATGATTTATTAATTATTATTAAAGTGTTAAATTTAATAATAATTAAATTATAAGAGGATATAAGTGATTTTAATGTGCACTTTATAATATTAACTTAAGTGATTTTAATGTGCACTTTATAATATTAATTTAAGTGATTTTAATGTTGAGCTTGATGATATTCAAGGATAACCTTCCTGAGGTGTTTCTAGCTCTGTTTACACTCACTATTTTTAGTAAGTCACTTGGACATTTGGGCCAACCTTACTATTTATAGTAAGCCATTCAGATGAGCAGTACAAGCAATAACTTCGTGGTGGTGGCAGAATCAATTAATGTTGAGTTTTTATGGAGTTATGATTTATTAATTATTATTAAAGTGTTAACTTTAATAATAATTAAATTATAAGAGGATATAAGTGATTTTAATGTGCACTTTATAATATTAACTTAAGTGCCAATTTAAAGGGAGACACAAGGACTTTATTTAAAAGGGATTTAAATGATTTTAAAGTATACTTTATAATATAAGTTAAGTGTTATTTTTAAAGGGGAGATATAAGTGAGTTTTAAAGTATACTTTATATTATTAAGTTATGCGCCAAAAAGGAAGGGAAAGTAAATGAAATTAAAGTAAATTAAATGAAATGAATGCAAATGCAAATTGAGTATTATAAAAGGGCATTTGAAGCTCATGTTATTCATTGATGATTATTATTCTTGTTTTGGAGAAAGTTGGAGAAGAGCTTCAGCAAAGGTTTGCTGGTAGTGAAAATCTCAAGCTTTTTGAGGACAAAATCCCCTAGGAAGAAAAGCTAGGAACAAGAGTGAGAGATCTCCCAAGCCAGCTTGTAGACAACTTCATTCAAAGGTTGTGCATTATGCTTCAAAGTTTGTCTAAAGATTTATTGGATTAATCAAGGGTTTGAAATAGTGGTTTGGAAATTCGATTATCATATTGTAATGTCCCCATTTTCATGAGCATCAGTTTTAGAGGATTTAGCCTATTCCTGACCTTCGTAGGCTAATGAGCTTGGTTAGGAGGTTTCGTGGCAGATAGCTGGTCAGTTGGTGGGTTCCATTTCCTGGATTCAGTTGGATTGGAGTAATAAGGGAGATAATAATTAAATTAATTATTTGTAAGGTTATTACATAAATAAATATTATAAAGTAACCTTATATTTAATTAATTTAAAAAAGTGACTTAAATAAAATATTATATCATAAAGTCACTAAAAGAAAAAATAAAATAATATTATATTATTTTCTAGAAGCTTCTTGAAGATGGGTTGAAAAAATATAAAGGGAGTTCAAGCCAAACTTCTAGGCATCCAGGATATTTGACTCTTGATTTTGATATGCTTGTGGTGGAAGAGCTTTGGGGTTTCTGTAGACTACATTAGAGATCTTTGGGAACGGTAACTCTCCTTGATTTGCATAACTGAGGTAGTGAAACTATCTACTGAAGGGTTGCAGCCATTTGAGTAGTGATACTTCAGTCATTCACATTGTGCCAAAATTTGTGGCCAAGGGCCAATTTTGCCTAGTTCGATTGGAGGATTTTGTTGGAGAAATTTTGGTGATTGGAGTCTTCGTCGATTTTGCTATCCAAGGGGTCGGTTTGCATCATATATCATTTGTCATTAATTCTGATATCAAATTGCAGTCATCACACCATCTCATGGAGACCACGTTTTCACTCATGGAGGCTCATACATCCATGATTCTATTCTCTAGCTGGAGCGCTCAATTTGTGAAGGCCTTAAGATGATTTTTGGTGCTTGATTGGAGTTTTAGGAGCTGCGAATTATTTTATGTATTCATTCCTATATCAGAACAGGGGCAGCTAGTAGAGAGCTTTGATTTGAGCTTGGAGGAGGTTCTTTGCATTGGATATTGGTTGCTTCTTCATCTCCAGCATGGGGCGATTTCATAATCAGGTTCATCATGTCATTTGTAGTAGTTTACATTGTCAATTGTAATCATTAGCATTGCTGTTGTAGATGGTTGTTTCATATCAGACTTGGCATTGTATTTGCATCTTCATTATGAGCCAAGAGTCTTGGCGAATTCATGCTATATTGTACTTGGGTTTGCATTTGAATAAAGGAGTTGCAAGTTGGAAGTCTTAGATTCAATGTAATGATCATTTAGAATAGCACAGTAGTATGCATGCCAAGTGTTTGTGAAAATGACAGTTGGCTGTAGGTGCATGTTTTAATATAAAGTCCATATATATGCATTCAAAGACAAAAAAGAATTGCATCTTCATATTAGATCATTGTTTAGACTCTTTAGTGATAAGTTACAAGCATTAATACTCATTTGAGATCATTTCAAACAAGCAAAGCAAACTGAAAAACACAGAGACAGCAAGCACATACTTTGCATTCAAACTGTTTGATAATATTCCTTGAGGCAAAAATCAGTCATTTGAAGTCAGCTAGAGCAAGGGATATTACACATATCATCATTTCTTCATTTCAATTATATCATCATTTTTTCATTTCAATTAGAGGGTTTAATCTTCACTGGAACCTTGCAAACTTCATTCCTAAGCCTGGTGTGAGATTCTAGGAGGGTTTTCTGATGCATTCAGACCTAGGCGAATAGTTCCAGTTATAAATTATTACCTGCAGCTATTTGGAAAGTCACGAGTCTGCATTCAGGCTATCGCCATCCCTGAAAGAAGTCAAATAAGGTGTTTTGGACAGTGTTGGGAGTGATTACCAGCCTCGGCGTGATACTGGGTGCAACTGGCAGCCACAAACAGTTGCCGTTTCCCATTCTCAAAGGATATTTGCTACTTGTCGGTGCTTCATACTTGGAAGGGTTAACATTTTGGTGCAATCTTAATATCCCGGTACTTATTTCTGAGTCATACCTTTGCTATGTATACGAATTTCTGAGTTGTATCTGCTGTTATAATACTGATGTTCAATTATACATGCTGGTCGTGGCATTCTGACTGAAGGGTCGACTTACCGTAAGTTCCAAATCTGGTATTTGTCGCTGTGTAGTTTGCAAGTTCTAGGATATACACATAGTGTTGCCAGTGTACTGTCTTATCGGTATAAATCAGGTCTGAGAATCATTGTTACTCTTCTTATATTGCTGTTATCAATTTATTTTCTGTCCATTGCAAGTCTTTACAATTGCTTTTTAATTCTGAGCATCAAAAGATAATGTCTTTGCTACAAAATAATGCCCAATATGTATCGCTGAAGCTAGACTGATTTATATTCTATGAAATCTGCTCTCCAGTATGTTTATTCTGAGCATGTAATAGCTGTTGCAATTACTGTTGTAATTTCTGAGCAGTTATATCAGTCACATTAGGAATAAGAATATCTCAGGAATGATTGCCATATTTGTTATTGGTGAGTGACATATTCATTACTCAAACTCATATCTAAAAGTAACATAGTACAGTTGTAATGTCCCCTTCTCGAGCATGATCTTTTCAGTTGACCGTTGGCCTATTCCGGAGACCCATAGGCTACTCTGAGGTTGGAATTAGGGTTTCCTATTTTGGGGGTTGTTGTTGCTCGTGAATTGGTGTTTGATTTGCGGATTCTTTCTGGGTTTTCAGAGAGCTTCGCGGTGGTGTGATTTTCTTGGCATTCCGAGCACCTTCAGGAATTTACTATTTTTAGTAAATTCTATTTCTGGCAGTGGTCCTGTCATTCTCGGCACAGATGGCTTTCCTCTTCAGTTGATTCAGTTGGGTTGTTCAATTTTGGCCTTGGGATGCATTTTGGAGAGATAAGTTCATTTTATTTAAATAATGTTATGATATCCCCTTGGCCTAGTCTTATCACTTGATGTTGTTTTACAAAGTGGGTCTTCAAGGGTGGGCGCCTCATGGAGGTGATTTTATATTTTATTAAAGTCAAAAATGAAGCTTGAATTTGGACGCCTACTTCTTGAAAAGGTGAATTAAAAATAATAGTCAAAAAAGTGAAAGGTTGAAAAGGGACGCCTTCTCTTGGAGGGAAAAGGGTTTATTTCAAATTTGAAAATTAGGGTTTCTAGAAGCTTCTGGAGGGTCTTCTCAAACTTATAAAAGGAAGCCTTGGGTCCTCACTTGGATATCTTTTGTCTACAGTAATGTTACTCTGCCGGAATGGTACTGGATTGCTTCGAGGAATGAATGCCTCCTAGCCTTGGCTTGACGTCATGCTTGAGAGATAGCATCTAGTGGAGAATATAGTTTGCTTGTGAGAGAATTTTGTAGTGAGGATTGCTTGTTGCATTTTGGTTTGCATATGTAGTTCAATTTCTTGCATTGTGGTGATTTTCTGGAGTTGCTGATGAACATGGCTGTAAGTGAGTTTCAATCATAGATTTGAAAATAAAATTAATCTCCTTCTGGGTATTATCTTATTGCAATCCTTTGGCAAGGGCGACCATATTCTGTGAGTTTCAGATTTTTTGATGAAGGATTGAATTTTGTGGAAGAAAATCGCCCCTCACTAGAGGCCGTACCATTTGGGTTTCTTGAAGTTTGTGCCAGAAATTAAATATCAGTTTTGGGGTCTGTTTTATGGATCATTCTAGGGCGCCTCCATCCTAGAAACACTATGCATTTGGTCTTTGGCAATTTGGGATGGGTTTTGAGAGAGTTGTGAGCAATTTAGTGGTTATTTTGTATTGCTGATTATTCATTTTAAGTGCAGGTCTGTCACAAATCAGAACATTGAGATTGGTCTTTGAGTGGAGCTATTGGTCTTAGTGTTATTGTTAAGCAAGGAAGAGTCTTCTATTTTGTTGCAGCACTATCTAGCTCTAATCTTATGCTCTTGGCAGGCATTATTCATCATATTGTAAGTTGAACAGTAGTAGTCAGCATTTCTTCTAAATTGTTCTTCATGCTTTGTAATACCCACTGGAAGAGGCTGGCATGCCGCCTATTTACATTTGAATTGCATTGTAGTTTGTAGCATCTCTGCCATATGGTAGCTCCATTCCCATCTTGGGTTGGAAAGCACATGCTTGGTGTCGAGTTTACTTTCAGCATAATTAGTTGGTAGGGATCCTCTGACCATATGCTCGCCATCATCTGGCACATCCTTGGTTAGAGTTATTCAGTATTGCATTGCATCGAGATCCTCTGACCACATGCTCACACCTTTCCCATCTCGGGATCCTAGTGTACATTCTTGGTTAGAGTTGAATTCCGCATCGTTTTGGTTTAAGTGCTAACCCTAACGGATGTGTGTTGCATTGCTCATTGTAATTGAAAAATTGAAAAAATTGGCTCAGTATATTTCAACAGTGAGTTTGGCAAGTGTTTGACAAAATGCTAATATGTCAAACTGAGACAAATCAGAAAATTAATCAAGCAAAATCGCAATAGAGATTGTTCCATTTGGGGTGGGACACGTCATGGACACAACACAATATCTCCATCTCCAACAGCCAACTACTCTATAAATGACATAAAACTAGCAATGGATTTCAATTAACATAATTTGACAAGGTCAGAAAAATATATGCAGAACTCCTTTGAGAATATATCTACTATAATTGGGGCCAACTAGTTGGAGTAATTTTATTTAAGCTAGTGAGAGAGAGAGATTGTTTGAACTTTGATAAGGTAATATACTTCTTACCTTATTGTCTTTATCATTAGTTGATTGATGGATGCTCTCATCCTCAAGCAATGTAGAGGATGAGCAAAGGTTAATTCTGTCAATTGAATTGTTTGTTGCCAACTGGCTTTGAGCCTTTTTGGCTCTAATTATCTGCATTCAAAAAAGAAAAACATGCATAAATCAATATCAGAATAAACATTATTTATAAGTTATGATTCTTTAAAATATAAGCTATGAATGGACTAGAGAAAGTAATGCATTAAGAGAGTTACTCACATATTTGTCATTTATTTCATCTTTGTAGAGCATGACAAAATCTCCTGGTCCAAGACCGTGTGCTTTGACAAATTCTCCTAAAAGATAAGATTTCTTATAATTGAATATAAAACAAATCTTTATATAAGTGGAGGCTTGTACACCCTCTAGGTAACAAAATAGAGTAAGACACTTACCAGTATTTTCCACGATATACATTCTACTCTTGTTGTTCGGCCAATACCTAATGTCAAAAAAAAAGGTAGTGTTTGTACATTGAATTTCATCTATTCTAAAAAACACCAGGTCTAACACAAAAGAAAACATGCAAAATTGTCATGACAAGGAGTTAAAATGACTAGTTGAATCACAATTCTATACCATCCTTTTGGATAGAAAAATAAATCTTTATCACTACAAGGAACCAGATAAATTCTAATTTCACGAATAACTGAAAGTGCCTATAACAAAACTTTCCTATTTACCATTGACTGACCTTTTAGCAAATTAAAACCAAAGCCCATTTATAGCCTCAAAAATTATGATCTTATTTAGATGTGCTTCAAGGAAAAAACATAATCTTAGTTATGTGCTTACAGAAAAAAAATATAATCTTAGTTTTAAGTAAGTGATTAATAACCTGTACTTGAAGTTCCATGTTTGATATGAATGTATCTCCTCCATACATATTCTTATTCCTTCTTTTGCAGTTAGAATTGGAAGATTCACCTCTGCTTCTTTCTGTAAATTTTAAATCATATCTTTTAAATAACTAGATAACAACCTAGAGAATTTTTCCTATAGCATGCTAAGAAATTTCATGCAAGGGGACAAATAGAACTTTCTTTTCGTTTCACTGGTTCGCTGTCTTACTAGTTAGAGAGATTTTACAATCATCATTGATCGTTTTCTCATGGAAGTAGACTTTAAAAACTAAAAACTAAAAAATTAAAAATGTTTTTTTCTGCATATAAATTCTCAAACATACACAGTAGACTTCCACAAAGCAAAGAGCTGAGCTAACCTTAGGCAGCACAATTCTTCCAAGAGGGCCTATATCACTGTTTCGTAACTCCTTTTGTAGAAGAAATTTAAAATTCTTGTGTTTAAACTCCTAAAAAAAATCAGAGAAAGATGATATTAAATATGCGGATATATGAACTTCAACATGGCTACATCAGGTCTATGTTTCATACAAGAATTTGAACTAAATAAGAAACAACCTCAGAATTTTATGTACAAAAAGTGTACTTTTTCAACTGTAATGATACCTTCATGAATGTTAAGATCAAGTCCAATTCTGTTTTCAGACTTTGTTGATTTAACTCAAATAAAAAAGTGAGAAAAATAAAAACAAATCATAGAAGATGAGCCTTACTGCAAAGTACAAATTCAGCAAACTGTTGTGCAATTAAGTGATAGAGAAAAGTTATAGCTAGCAATCAATGCTAAACATAAACACACAAATTAGAAATGATTATACTTGTGGCATTCATGACAATTATCTGTACTAAAACAACTAAAACTAGTCCAGTCACAAATTAGAAATTGTTAGAAATAATTCAGTAATCAAAGTAAATCTTAGAGAGGAAATTTTTTAAACAATATGCAGCATGCATGTAAATCCCTCCTATCTCAGCTGCATCCGTAGAAACTTACAATTCATTAACTCTTACACAGTATATTATTATGTACTATAGGTTGGCTGTGGTATAATGCTTATAGGGTATATTTGTATGAGAGTGGCATAGGTTCAGATTCTTAAACCACAAGTAGCAGCCCATAATTCCAAGTACATGTAACATGGGGAGGTAGATGATATATGACATGTCTCTGTAATATAAGACCCCTGATTTTTTTCTGAGTTTTCCGTTTGCTGATTGTGTTTGTTTGTAGGTGTTTTTGCAATGAGTTTCATTTGGCATTCATTGTTTCAAGATTGCATATGCATAAATAACAAAATGTACAGAAAATAGAATGAACTTGCTTGCACTATGATGAGAACTCGGCATATATTTCTCAAAGATCATAACAAAAATTTTCTGACTTAACAAGCATATATTAGACTCAGAAATAAACATTTTCACACCTGGAAAGTGTGCAAACAGCAACAAGGTCACTCCAATCTTGCAACAAACAATGCCTCTGAGTTAAGCAGAAAAACTCCCTACTTTCCAACGCCTAGAACCAATGATTACAGACCTACATACATGCTCAGAATTGTCTATACAACAGCAGACAAATTTTGGAAATTACCCAACAAATGGCACCTAGCTGAAAAGGGTGACTTGCCTAGAAAAATCAGGTTTTGCTCAGAAAATTCCAACAAGCACATGAATGAAGTCGCCTAGATGAGAGCTTTCCTTAGATGAGTTGAGTAGTTTATAGGCAACCCTTTCAAGACTTTCCTATCAAGCCAAACTATGATTGCTTGTTAGGATGGATCCAAGGAATCTCAATCATAAGGAGGATGGATAAGATAGCAAGGATAGGGAATGCAGATGTAAGATGTCCGTTAGGTAGTCCACCCCATGAGGGCTATCTAAGTGCTCCTCATGAGGGCCAAGGGGTGGGTAGTCTTGGTCGGACGCTCGTGCTCTTGGGCTTAGATGGATAGGTTCGGGCGGACTTATCCTGCTTCTCATCCAAGTCCTGTTATGATTTAAGTTTCCACTATGCATAGTCTTGGAATAGTTATGTATCTTAAATTGATAAGACATTTATTATGTTTTCATCACATGAATTATATTTTCAATATTATCTAACATGATTGCAGGGCCTAAAGCCAAGGTTTATCTTGTTTAAAGCATTAAGTGGTAAGTTACAACCCTAACTACATCAAGCGTGTGATTCTAGATTTAGGGCAATCACAAAAGGGGACATTACACAATTGTAATGTTCTTGTGCCATGTGAGCAGGTGCGTCCTAACAGGGCCACGTGTCCGACAAGCTTGCGTAAGACCCCAGATTCTCCGGTGGTGGCTTCGGTGGTGAAAGATTCCTCCCTAGTCGTCACCCTTAACACCCTAGGTAGCCGCCCTCACTACTAGGCTGGTCTTTTGTGTAGTGGTTGGGCCTTGTTGGTGTGCGTTTTGTTACTCACCGAACACAGAATAAAATGTCCAAAGAAACTCTATCCTCTCTTGAAAAACCACCGCATATGCTAAGATTGTGAGAAAATCATATGGTGATTCCAAGGTTTCTTTTGTCAAGTCTTGATGTGTGGATAAGCTCAATGGGTGTTGTGATATGTCGGTAATACACAAAGGGACTTACACTAGGTTCGTTCAATTCACAATGAAGATCTAGACAATGAAGCTCTATTGTTTGGGTCTTAGATCATGGACTTCAAGCAAACTGAAAAGGAGATAAGGGTTTAGAAGTTCTAATCTACTCCTAAGAATTCAAGAGACAGTAAAAATTGGGTGAAACCAATAACAACATTTTGCTTCGCCACACTGAGGATAACTATACAAAGTGAGTGCAATCTTCTAAGGGGTGTGCTTGTGATTTTCACGTCATCAATAACTACCATCAAATCGAACTATATTTATCCAAACAAAAGTTAAGCATCCACAATATAGGCTCAGGCTAACTTTACGCATTGAACAAAAATCATTCATTCAAAGAAAGTATGAGCAAGAGTTTCACCAATCCATACTATCAAATCTTTCATTCATCTAACATACATGAAATAAAATCTAAACTATGATGAGGGATAAGAACCATGCCAACTCCAAAATAATAGAGGTAATCACCATCAATTTGAACAATGCATTACTTATTACTTTGGCAGTTTGAAATATGCTAACCAATTTTTTTGATAGATTTTCACACACAATCAACACTTCGCCAATTGAATTAGCGTTAGCATCAAAAACTGAAATCCAAGCTTGAAAGAACTCAACGCCAAGAATGCACACTCAATCCCAAGGAAGGATAGGTGTTCAAATGGCGGAGAAACTAAAAAACAGTAATTGAAATGAAACAAACTCAACGTCAAGAATGTGCACTCAAGATCCCACTGAGGGCAAGGTGCTAACATATGACGGAGTTATTAATTGAACTAAAATGATTAGGCAGATAACCAGCCATGAAGATACATCTAACTAATTCATCCGCTGCGGCGGGCATCCACGTAAAAGTGGGGATTCACCACTTGAGAGTGGGTACAATGAGAGCTACAATGTTCATTCTCCACACTGGCGGTAAACCATTCAGGGGTAATTAATATGGAAATTAAACAAGTAATTGCAGAAAGTAAAATAGTTGGATTAGTACTACTAAATCTCAACCTTACAATCAATAACTCTGCAAATTACTAATTACAATGATAGAGAATGAAGCTAAGAAGAGGAGAATGAATTCTTTCAATGTTTTTTAGCTCTTCAATGATGAAAGAAAGCCAAAACTGAAAACTAATAAAGTCTGATATAAAACTGAGATTCTGGAAATTTTGATCAACAACTGTGAAAATCAAAGAAATATTCACAACTCATTCAAAATACCTCCGATTTGCATGAAACGAAAACCAATGTGCTGCTAGAAGATAGGCGCCCAAAATCAGATGAAGAAACAGCAACAAAAACTCAAAATTTATTTCTTGCACGATTCCCAATGCATTCTAAATGGTACGGCCCTTGAAAGGGGCGATTTGCTTCTTAAAAAATAAATACTTCAATATAAAATCTGCCACATTGCAAGAAGGGTCGCCATAGGTCTACAATTGCATAGCAAAGATACCCAGAACAGAATAAAATTTATTCAAAGAGCTGTTAGCAAAATTCACTTTCAGCTATAGGTGCATCAGCAACTTCAAAATTGATAAAACTCCAAAATTCTTCAACAATCGAACTCAATCTGCTAGTCTAGATGAGAAGCAGTCCCAAAACCAACTAGGTGTTATCTTTCAAACACGAAATTGGATAAATGCTAAGAGGTAAGCATTCCTCAAAGCTAAATTCATGATGTCATTCTAACAGCATAACAATATGATAAGCATAATGGATACCAAGGCTGGAGCAAAACCTTCACTATATAGAAGCTCACAAAACTCTTCAAATTCTTGAGAAAGCACACCAAAAGACACAAAATTCTTTTCAAATTTCCAAAAACAATTAATTCTCAAGATGGCGTCCCTTTTTGCACCATTATGAACTTCACTTTATTTTTAACAATATCTCCTTAAAAGTGGCGTCCACTTTTCCCAAGGCATAATACAATAATTAAAATATATAAACACCTCATGAAGGCGTCCCCCTTCCAAGTCCCTCTTTTAAACACAACTTAAAGTTGTTCTCCTAGGCCAAGGGGTCAACTGCAAATTATAACATTAATGCCTTTATTCACCAAAATAAAAACCTTTAGAAGCTAGACTTGAATTGCATTAAATGCTCCAACTGAAAAAGAAGACCTTGCAGACTGATAACTGCATACTGCCAAAAATAGAATTTACTATAAATAGTAAACTCCCTGAAATGCCATAGAACCTCTTAACATGGAAACCCTAATTTTACCTCAAACGAGCCTACAGGCTTCCAGAATAGGCTAATGAGTGTCAGAACAGATCAGTGATGAGAAGGGGACATTACACAGTTGTAAGCAACAATTTACTTATCTCAACATGTTTTGAAACATGCTCCAATGTTTTACAAATGAGGGGCGAGCTCAATTTATAGGCTCCTCAATTACAATTCAATGGCCAAGATCGATTTCAAATCAACGGCTGAAATTTCAAAATAAAACCCTAATTAGGGTTTGTCACAACTAACAACCTCTCGACCAATGAGAAAATTACATTTGGGGACATTTGTCCCTCTACTAAATATAAACCAACAATAAAATAGAAAGTTGTTGCATTATGGAGTGTCAAGTTCACTGAATCTAGACATGCTGACTTGGAACAATTTGATTGGTTGGAAGATGACGTGGCGCCACCTCAGCGTGTTGGATGTCCTCCTTGATCACTTTGTTCCATGTGCTTGCCTTGGAATATCTTTCCTTGCCAACAACTTTGTCCTTTGCACTTGCATTCGAATCTTTGAGGTCTGGAAATCTCCCCTTGGAGCAGATGTCTAGACTTAAAGTTATTAAACTTTTCTTTCCTAATTGCTTTGAAATTCCTTCAAGTGCCTTGAATTTGGAGAACTTCCCTGTGCTTTCGCCACAATGGAGGAAATTGGAACTTTCTCTATGAAGTATTTTCCATACTTAGCCAAATTTTGGCTATTCAATTTCATTTTGTAACACCTTTATGTGGACCATTCAACACTTAGCCAAGATTTTGGCCATCTTTATGCTCGAATGAACTTTGCCTATGGATTCACCTTCAATTCTGAATTTGGCTTGTGCTAAGTAGGGCAGACTCCATCCTTGGACAAGGATTTTATTCATTTCCTCTTTACTTTCCCTCTTTATTCCTCTTCATTCTTCCTATTTTCTTTCCAACACTTAGTCAAAATTTGATTCTTTTGTTGTAGGAAAATTCCACAGTTAGCCAATTTTTTGTTTCCTCTTGGCAAATTTTACCATGTTTGTTTCTAGCACATGTCATGCCATTTTTCTATTATGCTTGAACAGACTTCCTCATTGGCAAGCCAATTCTTTTTTTTCTTCCTTAGGTGGACTTGGCTGCTGGTTGGACAATTTGCTTTTATCATGGGCGAACTTTGAATGATCTTGGACATTTTCCCAAGTGTCAAGGCGGAGCTCATTATTGTTTGGACGTTTTGAATTTACAGCATGGCGGACTTCACATTTTCCATGCCATTTCATGGCAGAGTTCATTGTGTCTTGGGCACTATTATTTTTGACCTAGGAGGATTTCATCATTGGCAAGCCACTTTCCTTGCTAGCTAGGCAAACTTCAAGATTAGCAAGCCATTCTTGGGCGGACTTTGGACTTGGCAAGAAATCTTCCTTCATTTCTCCTTGGCGGACTTGGCTGTGTCTTGGACATCTTCAATTTAGCCTTGGCAAACTTCATGATTGGTTGGCCATGTTGGGCGGAGTTGCTCATTGCTTAGGGAATTTCCTTGACAGTTAACCAAATTTTTGAAATTTTATTCTCCAAGGTATTAACACTTAACCAATTTTCTGAGTTTTTCTCCCCAAGGTATCAACACTTAGCCAATTTTTTGAGTTTTTTTTTGACGGACTTCATGCTTAGCCTGCATCTTTCTTGTGTTGGGCAGACTTTGTAGTTTGGACATTTTCCTAGCTGGGCAGACTTCATGACTTCCTTGCCATCTCCCATTTGTCTATGGCAGACTTTGCCTTGGTTTAGACATTCCTCATTTCTCTCTAAGCGGACTTGACCAACTTCATGCCAACTTCTACCTTGGGCGGACTTCATCAATACTTAGACATTTTTCCCTTGGGCGGACTTCACCTTTGTCTAGACATAGCATGGCGGACTTTGAGGTTGGCTAGACAAGTGTGGGCGGACTTGGAAGTTGCTTGGACACCTTCTCCCTTGTCAAGGCGGACTTCATGACCTCTTTGCCATTTCCCATTTGTCTAAGGCGGACTGTGAGTTTTCCATGCCATCTTGTGTCTAGGGCAGACTTCACATGATCTTTGCCACTTCAACCTTGGGCCAACTTCACTTGTGTCTTGCCATCTCTCCTTCCTCTTCTAGGTGGACTTTACTTGTGCTTTGCCAAGGTTGGGTGGACTTTGAACTAGATTGGACAAGTGCTTGACATTGCTTCCTTGGCCTAGGGTGGACTTTGCTTGTGCTTGGACAAGCACCATTCAAGCCAAGGGCGGGCTTTACCAACTTTATGCCATGCATGCTTTGAGCTGAGAGGACTTGGCTTAGCGTTTGACAACTCCTCTTGGGCGGACTTTGCTCTTGTCTTGCCATTTCCATGGCAAACTTTATTACTTCCATACCATTTATACCTTGGGCGAACTTGAAGGTTGGCTTGCCGTGCTTGACACTTAGATGAATTTCTTGCTTTTATCTGAATCTTCTGGAACAGAACCCTCATT
This sequence comes from Sequoia sempervirens, assembly GCA_007258455.2. NCBI lineage: Eukaryota > Viridiplantae > Streptophyta > Pinopsida > Cupressales > Cupressaceae > Sequoia > Sequoia sempervirens. The sequence goes on along the minus strand of VDFB02129644.1, from coordinate 1,872 downwards.
TTTCTCTTTCTCTTGCTTTTTACTCTCAGAGGTGCAAAACTTTGATTTTGAAGATGAAAACGTTGACAACATGACCTATGGGACCCAACCCTAGGTCAAATTTCTAAAAATAGAAATTACTAAAAATAGAAAAAGCAAAAAGCAAAATTTCTAAAAATAGTAAATCCCGGATTGGTCCAAAAGTGCCAAAAATAGAAAAAGCAAAAAAAAGCAAAATCCCTAAAAATAGGAAGTGTCAAAATTGACTCAAAGCAATGGCGTTCCTCATCCTCCAGACCTTCTGAGCACTTTGACAACGTCTAGGCAGTATTCTGAGCCTAAATTCTCAATTTGACTCGGATGACCACCTGAAAACTCTAACTCCTCATTGTAAAAGAAAAAATGGTGATTAGCAGTTGCAATGCCAAGGCAAAAACCCAAAAAGCAAAAACAAGGGGGTCCCCATTTGCAATGGGGCGATGTGCAGGCCTTAGTGGTATCAAAGCCGAGGTCTCGAGGTCGAGACCCGCGGAGCATGGCGGGTAGTAATGTCCCTGTGCCTTGTGAGCGGGTTCGTTCTGGCAGGGCCACATGTCCGATGGGCTTGCGTAAGACCCCAGATTCTTCGGTGGTGGCTTCGGTGGTGAAAGATTCCTCCCTAGTCGTCACTATTAACACCCTAGATAGCCGCCCTCACTACTAGGCCGATCTTTTGGTGGTGGTTGGGCCTTAGGTGAGTGGTTCTCCAATGATGCAAATTGACTAATAATAAAATAACAATGATATGCAATATGTTTTTCTATTTTTCTAATGCAATTAAATGACACAACTTGATGCAAATGAGCAACTACAGCCAAGTGACATTACATCATACATTTGGCATGCAACCTCCAAAGAAACTTTTATTGCAAAATAACTTCCCAACTGATTACAATAATGTATTGCTAAGATAATTATGCAACGCCTACTCTTATTAAATGGTGCATGAGCTAAATGCAAGCTGATTGTGAATCATTTGCCAAGACTCTTGGCTTACAATGACATGAGTGTATGCAACTATAGTTGTTGTGTTTAACAACACTATTACAATGAAATGATGCTAGAATATGAAGAGAGAAATGCATATAAAAACCTGAGATCATATGATGATGGTATAGTGCCTCTTCAATGAAGAAATGCCCTCCAACTTTTGCTGCCCCTACCCTTGCCTGGCAACTTTTTGTATAAATAAATGCAGCAATAATAGGTCTCCAAATTGGTGTAGAAATGATTGCCAACTCGATAGAAATTAATCCCTCCAATGCTCACAAAATTCTAATGACTCAGTGAAGAGTAATGAATGAAAATGTAATTCCTCCCATGGCTGGTCTGCAGACTAAAACAAAATTACAGACCTCAAATAACTCACCAAACTTCTCCAAAAATGTTCTCCAATGGCTGCAATTATCTCAATGAGAAAGACTGAAGTATCTCCCTCCACTATCCAACTAGGGTTAATATTTCACAACCAAAATTGTCACCTTAAAGTCTTCAAACCCTTAGGCAATGCAAGCCTCAGCTTATACCATGCAAGTATGAGAAATAGAAAATAATCCAAAACATCCTCAAATGGTTTGCAATCAACTTCTTATAAAGAATTCTCATTCACCTCCAGGAAGCTTCTAGAATATTTTATTATTTTATTATTTAAGTGACATTTTGATATATCATTTTATTGTAATCACTTTATTAAATTAATTATAATAAAGTTACCTTTGAGATATTATTTTATTAAGATAACTTTATTAAATAATTAATTTAATACTCCACTTTAATTTAATTAAAATAATCAATTAGTCAAAGCCCTTTATGAAATATCAATATTTTGGACAACTTACTCACTCAATTTAATTA